>JABUQX010135636.1:35000-40600 GCA_015478945.1 Trachelipus rathkii
TTCTTCTTCTTTTTCTGCTCAATAGTGGTGTTCCAGGGTTCTATCTTATCTTCCTACTTTAATTCCTACTTTTTCATTTTTAAAATGAATCTTCTCACTCACTCTAGCTTTATCCACACTCGTACGCCGGCGATGATCGACCTTCATTTCTTCAACTCATTTCATTTTTTGGCTCCCTCTTTTACTTCTAGAATTGCCTCTCGTCTTAATCTTTTCCGATTCTATTCTTGCTGATCTGGATAGAATTTCCGGGTTGACACATAAAACATCCTTGGCATTACATA
The DNA here is from genome assembly GCA_015478945.1 of Trachelipus rathkii. Classification (NCBI taxonomy): domain Eukaryota; kingdom Metazoa; phylum Arthropoda; class Malacostraca; order Isopoda; family Trachelipodidae; genus Trachelipus; species Trachelipus rathkii. The sequence continues at coordinate 35,285 of JABUQX010135636.1, forward strand.
AAACAAAACAAATTGTTTCGGAACCTCCATCACACGGCTTGGCTAGGGTGGCCTCAAAGACAAACTGGGAGTTCTGTTAGGCTGGCGAGGACTTTTTTTTTCCCTCTTCTTAAGTTGCTTGAAAGCTAACAAGGTCCTCATCCGCCCTTGTTGGAGTACTGCTCTCATATCTGGGGGGCTCACTGGTTTCACCCGGCTTTTTGGAATAGGGTCCGAGGTTAAAGGTCAACAGGCTTTATAAACCTGTTCTGCCACTTTCCAGTTCACTTGACACGCTCTATCTTTGGCAGCGCGATGTTGGTTGCTTGTTATCTCTTTTTCTATAGTCTACGCGGGCGGGCAGGTGCTCTGAGGGAGCTTTTTCACTCGCGTACCACCACTTTTACGAGACGCCCTCGTAGCGCAAGGGGTGCTGGTGTCGACGCATTGAGTTTTGTGCTGATAATTGGTAACTCCAGGCTTTGTTGATGCCGGTGCTTCCTTTTTTTCCTTGCACCTTCTGTTTCTGTGCAATTCTATTCCATCTTTCTGTGTTTTCCTGCTAAAATTTAATTAATCTATTTAAATAAAGCCTGCGTCTGTGCTCATCTGCGTAAGTTGCGTTATTGATGAATATCTGAGGTGTGCAACACCTCTCACTTGATAGGGCTTCTGCCCGGGAATGGTGGTGAAAAGTGGGTAATATATTTATATTATTATTATATAATTATATTATTATATATATATATTATAATATATATATATATATATATATATATATATATATATATATATATATATATATATATAATATATATATTATATATATATATATATATATATATATATATATATATTATATATATAATATAATATATATATATAATAAATATATATTATATATTTAATTATATATAATATAGTATATATATATTTATATATATATATATATAAAGTATATATATATATATTAATATATACATATAATGATTGTTGTTTTTGTTTTGTTTGTTGTTTTTTTATTTAGTTTGAACACACTTGACCTATATTTCACCACTAGTCTTTCTCTCTTAAAATACACACTTTCGCTCCTATCGGTAAATCTGCCCACAACCTTATACTCTCTTAATTTTAATACTTTCTTTCCAACAGCTCCATTCTGCCTACTCGTTTTTTTTTTCTGGCATTTGATCGGGCCGATTGGGGGGATTGCGGGGTTGACCCGCCTTTTCCCCTACGCTAATATAATTGGAATGACTTGTTTGGTCTCTGTGGACGCTTCGACTTCTGCCCGATAAGGTGGGAGCTGTACTCGTTGATGGGATGAGAAGGTTCATTCCTTCTTCGACTAAATCTTTCTTCCTCATAATCCATGGCTTCGATCGTGCTTGTTCTCTGGCCCTTCAGGCTTAGAGACAGCGGGTATCGGGAGTGGAAAATTCTCGGTTCTCCTAATTTCTCTTGCTACTTTCCATTCCTGCTAGAATCGTTGCGGGATACTCTTTCGACGAAGCAAGCGGGCTTTCATCATCAAACGAAAGTGCGCTAACTCCTTGGTTCTCCTACTGACAATCTTTCTGGCCTCTTGCCAAAAAATTCTCTAACAACTTCTGTAATCTGTCTTTCCTCTTCTTATTCGCTCTGATGGTTTCTGTGCTAATTCTCCAACTGAAAGGCCAATCTCTTCGCTATTTTCCTCTAACTCACCCTGGACGATTCTGGCATTCTTCATCCTCCTCCTTCTCCTCTCTCAGGTGTCCTATGCCTTTTGCCTGTGATTACATTCGAACGGGTGCATGGGCTCCTGAAATCTACGAAACGTTAGGAAAGGGCGGGTGGCGCGGATGGCATTCCTCCCCGAGTTTTTGAGGGAGTGTGCTTCCGTGCTATCCCGCCCCTCGTTCAACTTAATTCTCTAAGTGTCTCAACTAACACTTTCCCTCAGTGTTGGAAGCAGCCACATGTCAACCTATTCCGAAAAGGAAGCCCGCTCAGATCCTTCTAACTATCTGCCCTACTACGTCTTATTGTATTCATCTATAGATTTTGAAACTCTTCTCAACTGTCATTTCTTAGATCATCTGGAATCTCATTCACCTTTTCCGATCCAGTAACGGCTTTCGGCGCTCCGAGGTCCTACTGGCGTATACTTTCCATATTTACTTATTTATGGTCCCGCCTTAGGAACTACGGGAGACTTGCGTGGTGGCGCTTGACATATCCAACGCATTTGACCGGGTGTGGCAAGCGTCACTGCTCTCCAACTCCTCTTTTTGTTTCCTCCTTCTCTTTGCTTAGCTATGTGTAGTTTTCTTTCAAATCGCTCAATTTCGGCTGTTGTTGAATGGGCGACTTCTTCTTCTTTTCCTTTCTGTTTATATATGGTGTTTCTCAGGGTTCTGTCTTAATCTCTCTTTATCCTATTTTCATTAATGCGATCTTCCACGCTGCATCAATCTACTCTATTTCACTCATATGCCGATGACTCGCGGACCCTTCATTCTTCAACTCATTTCCAAATTCTGCATTCTTTTCCTTTTACTTCTAGAAATTGCTCTCGTCTTAAATCTTTAGATTTCTAATTTTTTCGCTGATCTGGATAGAATTTTCCGGTGGGGTCGTCTCAACCTTGTGAAATTCACATTCCTTAAAATACACTTCTTACTAATCTCCCTCTCTAAGACAACCTTCCAGCTTTCCTATCTCTTTCGGACGGTCTCATCGTTCCTCCTGTTGACAAAATATAAACTCTAGGCCTTACATAACTTAACATATAACAAAAAAATGTCTTGGGAACCTCACATCACAATGGTTGTAGGGCGGCCCTCAAAGAAAACTGGGAGTTCCTGTTTTAGACTGCGAGACTTTTTTTATCTTCTCATCTTCTCCGTTACTCCAGCTATACAAGGGCCTCATCCGCCTTGTATGGAGTACTGCTCTCTTATCTGAGGGGCCTCTGGTTTCACCCGGCTTTTAGATAGGGTCGAGTCGAAAGACCAAAACGGTTTATTGTCATAACTTTACAGTTCACTTGACCACTCTATCTTTGCCGGCGCGATGTTGGTTGATTTATCGCTTTTCTATAGGTACCGTAGGGCAAGTGCTCGAGGGAACTTTATCACCCGCGTACCACCACCTTTTACGTTCCGCCCTCGAAGCACAAGGGGTGCTGTATCTGCACAATGAGTTTTGTGTTAATATTGTAACTCCAGACTAGTTCGCTGCGGTGCTTCCTTCTTTCCTGCCACCTCTTTCTGTGGAATTCTCTTCATCTTCTGTGTTTCCTGCTGAATTTAATTTTCCTCACTTTACTGTGCTCACCTGCGTAATTTGCGTTAGTTGTTCGATTCTGAGGAGTGTAAACACCCCCTCCTTGAATAGGGCTCTGCCCGTGAGTGTTGTGACAACTGGTAAAAAAAAAAAAAAAAATAATGTATAGAATATAATGTATTAGAGAATCAGCTCGACTAAGTGATCTGCACATTCTTAGGGATAACATCCCGTCCACATAAACAGTAATCCTTCACGGGATGAAAGAAAATACGAACTCAGAGTCTGACTCAGTTAGGAAGCAACCAAGAATGCAGACTATTCCCGTGAAAGAAGAAACCTGACGGGACAGACAGGATACAGATATTATAAAGTGATCGAAGAGGAGTGGTGATGACCCAAAGTCTTGAGGCAGTGAAAAGTAAAGAAAAGGCTCAGTACTGACCATGGTATGTTGGATTCATCTAATAAGCGGACCATGGTTACAAAGAAGTTTCAAGGAACAGAGGATTTGGCTCCCACTTGTTCATGGCTTGTTTCTCATTAGAAAAAATATAGTATCTCGAGCTCCAGCTGAATATGGCAAGTGCTAAGAGACAATCACTCTAAGTATTGATTTCCGAGATTGGAGATGACATTGATCATGTAATAAATTATTTTCTAGTCAGACATATCAAATAATGTGGATGGTCAGTAAGTTAAGCTGAGCTGTTCTGTTAAATTGACACATAAAAATGAATTTATATTAAAATTGATTGAGGGAAAAGAGACATAAGACCATCAATTAAAAGAAGAACAAAAAATAACATTGGGCTACATTAGGTGCAAATCAAGCGTTTTCCTTAATAATTTCATATTTATATATATATATATATACTATATATATATATATATATATATATATTATTATATATATACTATATATATTTATATATTATATATTATATATATATTACTCTATTATAATATATATATATTTATATATATAATATATTATATTCATATATATATATATATATAAAATAGATTTATCGGTACTTACAATGATGGTCCTCGAAAAGAATCGCAATTCTTCTTGATGTAAGTTTAAGTTTATAATTATCCTCTGGAATATAGATTAATATATATTATATATATATATATATATATATATTATATATATATATATATATATATATATATAGTTATATATATAACTATAATATATTATAGTATATATATATTATATATTATTATATTATATATATATATATATTATAATATATATAATTGGTGATGTTGTGGCATCCTCATCAAATTAAATTTTGACAATCCGCCTCCCCATCCGCAATTCACGATTGTTGAAATATCTGGCATCCGCATTCCTAACCCATGTAATACCTCCTAGCCTCATTTTCACTCCCGACAGCACCCAAGCCACTGTTATACCATCCTTTTTTGATCACCCACCTATCCCCATTTAAGTCACCCAACAATCATTCTGATGCTCTCTCACCCATTCCAATTCAATATTATCGCAGAATTGAACTCTTCTCAACATTATCTCAAGATGGCATATGTCCAACCGCACATATCATGAATATTTTTCTAACTTAGTATTTAACCATTAATTCTAGTACTCCACAAAAAAAAATCACCATATGTTCTGTGCTACAGGTCACTCATCAAGAGAAAAAAAAAAATTTCACCTACTCTCTCCCTCTTCCTCTCCACTTCAGCACACACAGTTAAGTCAATGCACCACACACCACAACACACAACACACTCACCACACACCAACCACATTTCACCGCAACAAGGTGTTGACACCATCACAACCACACCACTCCTTTCACCGTTTTCTTTCATCGTCGTTTCAGACACAATGATGCGGAACATTATTAATTTACCCTTTCTATCTACATCATACCCCTCTCCTCTTCTCCTCATCATTTTTCCTCTGACATTTCATGTACCCATACGATTTATGCATTTTCGCCCCGAAAGATAGAAGGCCGCTTTCGGCGATCACGACCTTTTCCGAGGCATGCATTAGCATTTCCTGGCAAGAGAATATAGTGGTAGTGG
>JABUQX010135637.1:0-32500 GCA_015478945.1 Trachelipus rathkii
ATAATACGGTTGCTTATACGTGACTAACCGAGTTTTGGCTGCAAAACTCACCTTACTTTTTCGAAGGGTTGCTCAAAAATCGGGTGCCCGAAAAAATTGGGTTTGCCAAAAAATGTTGGGTTTGCCACAAAAATACGTGGGCCAAAAATACCCATGGAAGACCAAAGGGTTGGTCGAAAAAAAAGGTCAAGGCCCAAAAAGGGAAAGGCCCAAAAAGGTCCTGCCCAAAAAGGTAAAGGTCAGGTAAAAAATTCGAGCTCAAAAAAGGTCGCGTCAGAAAAGGTAAGGAGGTAAAATCACCGTGGGCAAATTTTGCCCACGGTGTCCGGAATCCACTCCTCCTCCCTACTATAATACCATATATGTGTAGCAGCCATTAAACAAAGCCGCCCTTCGAATCAAATTCACTTCATCAGAGCGTTTACTCTAACATTTGGAATCACTAGTGACAGGCCATAAGGCCATAGCAAAAAAAAAATAAAAATATATAATATATATATATATATATAATTATATATAATATATATATATATATATATAAATATTATATATATATAATATATATAATTAATTATATATATTATATATATATAATATATATATATATTATATATATATATATATTCGAGTAGTCAGAAAATACAGGAACATTCCGATTAGTCTTCATATCTTACAATACAATAAGCGCGTGTTGTGAGAAATGTGTGCGCAGACATGTAAGGACGTGTATCAGCAGCATATGACAGTGCTGAGCATGCGTCCATGTTTACAATTCAGTTTTTTAGGGTCACTGTCGTTATGTGTTGTCGGAAAGAGTGTTAATCAAAAATGGCCCACTTTGAGCAGAGAGCAAACATTGAATTCTGTGTCAAATTACGGAAAACGTTTACAGAAACATTCACTTTGAAGGATATATATGGTGATGAATCATTACCGCGAACCCGAGTTTACGAGTCGTATAGGGGCTTTAAAGAAGGGCGGGAGTCGCTGGAAGATGATGAGCGTGTCGGAAGACCATCAACAGCGGGTAATGATGAAACCATTGCTAGAGTATGGGAGGTAATCCGAACTGACCGGAGGCAAACCATCGATGATGTTGCCAATATTGTAGGGATTTCTCATGGCAGTTGTCACGCGATCCTCACACAAGACTTGAACATGCTCCGCGTGTGTACGCACCTTGTCCCAAGATTCCTCACCCAGGAGCAGTGTGAATGGCACTCCAACATAAGCAGAGAGCTTATTGTTATGGTTTATGAGGATCGAGGATTGTTGAATAGTGTTATAACTGGTGATGAGACATGGTGTTACCTGTACGACCCTCAAGCGAAGCGTCAGACCTATGAGTGGAAATTTCCGAGTTTACCACTAAAACAAAAGGTTCGAGCAGATCGCTCAAAGGGGAAAGTCATGTTGAAGGTCTTCTTTGACATTAAATTTCTCGTGCACTTTGAGTTCATATCTCAGGGTCGTACATTTACCAAGCATATGTACATTGATATTCTCCGTCGTCTTGGTGACGCAATTCTACGAAAACTTCCTGAACTGTGGGAAGCGAAAAATTGTGTGCTGCATCTTGACAATGCCCTGGCACATTGTTTACTCCTATTCTCTGAATATCTGACGAACAGCCACGTACTGTGCTTTCTCAATCTTCATACTCCCCAGATTTGGCACCAGCTGATCTCTATCTTTTTCCTCGCATGAAGGATCTATTAAAAGGGAGAAGATTTCAGTCAACAGAAGAAATTCATAGTTCAACGACGCATGCGTTGAAAGGGGTAACAAAAGATGCCTTACAACGATGTTTCTAGTAGTGGTACGAGAGCTGATAAAAGTGCGTGACAGTCGAAGGAAGGTACTCTGAAGGTGGTATTGTGTAATAACTTGTATAATATACGAAAATTAAGTTTAGTTAAAAGTTTCGGTATTTTTTGACTCTACCTCGTTTATATATATATATATATATAATATATATATATATATTATATATATATATATATATATATATATATAGTATATATATATATATATATATATAATTATTATATATATACTTTATATATTATCGTCATGAAGACAGAACTAGTTCATTATAAGCGTGATTTATATAATATTATATAATATAATATTTAAATTAATTATATATATAATTATTAATAATAATATATATAAATATATATATATATATATATATATAATATTATATTATATTATATTATAATATATATAATATTTATATATATATATTATATATTATATATTATATATATTATTACCTATATCAGTGAGTATTAATGTTAACTGAGTTATTCGATCAAGATATTGAATTTATATATCATTATTTATAAATTTTCTGATTTGTTATTTATTTGTTGTGGTATAATTATGGGAAGTAGCGGGGTGGTTTGGTTACTTGGTATGTTGGAGTTGTACCATATTAAGGCGGTGATGGAGTTCCCATAAAGCGTGTCAGTTCATGAGTGAGTAATTAATAATAAGAAGAAAAGATGTATGGAGGAGATGAAGTATTATTATGATGTAAGGATGTTATGAATGATGAGGGGTATTAATACGAAGTCGATTTGATAGAGGGTGAGGAGGTGGGTTAATTGTTTGAAGAAAAAGGTTTGGATATGTGCTGGGATAATACTGAAAACTAAGTTGAATGGAAAGAGGGGATGGACTATTGGAAAGTAGATACTAGGGCGTGAATAATATCAGGTGAAGCAGATTATGGTGAGAGAGAAAGGCTTGATGAACAAGTTTTGAGAGTAATTAGATCGGGTTATTTAGTGTGTGGATAAGGTTAAGGTGTGTAGTCAAGTGAAGCTCTCAGGTTATAATGTGGGTGAAATGAAATTTGGCGGGGTATCGGTGGGCGTGTGTTTGGGTCTGTCGCATAGCAGCATGATATGTGAGCTGAGGGAGGCGTTAGTCACGGAGAAACGATTCTGTGAGTGAGGTTGTCGTGCAGGGTGTTGGGTAAAGTTTTGGGGTAAATGATAAAATTTGTCTATGTGGGATATTTGAATGCAGGAGTGGGAAGGGTGGGGGTGCGATAGAATATATTTACGAGGACGCATTTGGGGAGTGGGATGAGCAAGTGTTATATGAGACAAGTTCTTGTTAGAGTGGTATTGTGGTGAAAGAAGAGAGGAGATTATGTCGTTCTCCATCTTGTATCAATTTCAAAAGCTGAGAATGCCTTCAGCTAATATATTCCATTGGTAAAAGTGGAGATATCGGGGGGAGGGCGTATTTTGTGGATGTCATAATCGTGGTGTGTGGGTATAAGAATGAGGAGAAGAAGATAGGACAGAGGGATTGCATAGAGTGTTTGGTAATATGGTGTATTCGAGTGGCAGGACGAGTGTGAGGGTGGATAAGTGCAAATCACTAGGTATTGTGTAGGTTGATAGCGCACTCAAGAGGTGGAGGATAGAGTGAGTGTGTGAGGGATAGGGAGAACAAGAGGAGCATTGGTCAAGGATTTAGTGATTAACAGGTGGAAAAATGGAGGCAGATGTGTGTAAGAGGAGTTTAGAGAGGTTGAGGATAGGTGGAGAGACGTGAGAGGGACGAATGGGGAGGTGGAGGGGGAGTGGAGGAGATTTATAAGACGGGCAGTTTATGTGAAGAGGACTAGATAGGTATTTGAGTAAAAAGGGTGGGTTGAGATGAGGAAGGGAGTGAATGGTGGATATGAGCGAGGTGAAGGAGGTGGTTGAAAAGGTAGGGTGCTTAATGGTGAATTGTGTCGTGGGTATACGGAGTAGAAGAGTAAGCCTGGAGAAGAGATTATAGTAAAAGGTTAGTATGTAGAAGACAAAAGAGGCGGCTGGACGACGGTAATTGCAAGAGACGAGCCAATTAGCTTGATTGTTGTAGCTAGCATGCACAAGACTGAACGGCCATTAATTTTTTTTGAATTAGGAGAGGTAAAATAATCTCTCTGGAAATAATGAAGTTTGACAAGATCAAATGAGTGACAAGAAGGAGGTTGCGGGACTGTATATGGATTGAGCAGGAGGATTATGAGGGGGGGTAGCGTGGATAGCGAAGAGGGATAGGGATGAGGAACGAGGTGGGGGGAAGTCATCTATCACCATAGATTGAGTGAGGACATACATATTTGACTGAAAGGGGTGGGGGAGGGAAGGAGATTCTCGTCCAAGGAGGTGGAGAGTGTCGCGCGATGAATGGAGGGAGAGGAAGGTGGGCAGAATGAATGAAAGACACATCGGTAGGACATATTGCATTAGGGTGCTCTGTATGAGTTTAGAAGGAAAAAAAGGGTAGAGGTCGCAAGGTTTGGATGGATGTTGGATTGGACAATGATTCGCAGAAGGGAGTATAGGGGTGGAGCGAATGGCTTCATAGGTGTCATGTGTAATATATGTTCTGGGGTAGTGGTGGGTGACTACAGGATTGGAAGGATCATGGGGAGGTGGTACAATGTTTTGGATCCTAGTAGGTGAGGGGATTAGGGGGAAATAGGTTGGGAAATGTGGAATTATAGAGGTATATGTTTTAAGTGTGGGATAGCGACACGCGGAAAGGTATGGAGACATACTGCACTTGAGATGAGTGATCGAAAGGTCTTAATCGTGGGGGGGATGAAGTGGGATGAACAAGAGGATTTAGGTGGGAGGGTGAAGTGAGGACTGATGTGACTTAGTCGCTTACATGCGAAATCCCTAAAGAATGCTTGTGGGCAAAGTAATTAGGAAGATTAGGGAAGAGCAATAGATGCTGATAGGTGATATGTTTTTTTTATGGATGTCACGCAGAGATTACGAGATATGATATCAGGGATAGACCTTGCACAATGCCAGGCGCGTAGGAGAGATGTGTTCGAGAGGGAATTGTTCCTCGGAGTGGATTTTGAATGGGTCAATTCCGATGGAGGTGGGGGCAATGCACTTCAACGGGTTACGTAACACTTGTACTTATCAGGGGCTTTTATATAAATTTAGCGATAAGCAATTGTCGGTGTGGGTAAGACGTGGTTGAGGGGATGGGGAGGAGTGGAGATTTTTAGTGGTGGTGAGAATGAATCATAATGAATAAGGCAGTTTAGGTCGTGTTTAATAGATAGTCGTGGGAATGCTTTTTTTCAATTTATGCGGTTATTTGGCGCACGTATTGTTAGAGGAATGAGTAGCACGAGAGAGGAGAGGAAAGAGGTGTGGATCTTTGCATCGAATTGTGAATCATGGTAGGGACATTAGAAGTTTGAAGTTTGAAAGATTATTTAATCACTCACCTCGCTTTGCGGAGGGATACAAATGCACACTTCATGGATGGGCGAGAACGCGGAAGGGCTCGTAGAAAAGTAACACTGGAATTGTGACTTGGGATGCAGTTGAGCGCGGAGTTAGTTGAAGGTCTAGTGTCGGAAAGAGGTTCTTAACAAATACAACCGTCAGTACAGCTAGTTAAGTCATGTTATGGTGCTTGTGCACAGCACGGAGAACGAAAGTAGAGGAAGCTGAGGGAAGAGAGGTCAAAGGTTACGGAGTCAGGGCGTAGTTTGTGAATGATATTTGGAAGCAACGTAAATCTTTAGATATATTTAGGGATGGACTTGGGATAAGGGAGCTTAGATGGGGGAAGGGAGAAGGATGAGATGAACATAGACGTTAGGTAAAGATAGGATGAGAGCTTTGAGTTACTGGAGTGAGAGAATTATGCAATAAGGCGGGATTTTATACACATGTAAAGTTAAGATAAAGTTATGAATTTGATTTAATATTAGTGTCCAGCGTGAGTTGTTAATGGGAATGTGTAAGAAACGATGAGGTTGATATGACTCAGGATCACAGGATAGAAGTTATGGTAAGTATATGAGATTAGAACGGGTTGAGAGTCGGTTTGTGGGTTTGTGCTAGAAGGGAGAGAATATAGGTATAATAGTGGTGAGGGAGAGATTATGTTGAGATTTGGAGGAATGGGTTGTGTGGGATTGAAGCGAGAAGGGATATGTCTAAGATTATGTATGGGACAATAATCTATGTGAGAATGAGGTAAATGAAGGATTGGTTAGTAGAGAGTTTTGGGAAGGTCACGGAGTGGGAATTTGGAAAGAGGAATAAGGGTAAGACGCAAAGTAGTAAGTTGGAATTGAATGGAATAAATTGTGATTGCAATGGAGGAGGAGGGATGAGTGGAGGAAAGGGTTAAGGTAGTGTATGGCGAGCAGATATGAGTGTAGTGGTTGGTGTTATGATAGGTTGTTGTTTATTGGGTTCGGCGAGTGATATGGCGTAAAGGTACGTGACATAGATTGGAGGAGTTAGCGAAATTCGTTTATGAGATCAGTACCGCATACTGTGAAGCTTGAAATTCGAATTCGAAGGGCGGCCTTTCGTTTAATGGCTGATAACATATATGGTATATAGTAGTAGGACGGCTCAAGCGGATTCTCAACGAGAAACGTGTAACGGTATGAGCAAAAATATATAATATAAATTAATAATTACTCAATACGTGATTATATATATATAACTACTATCATATACCTTAGTTAATATACCTATTATATAATACTGACCTGATACGATACACTTTTATATAGTGTATGACTCGGAATTTTATACTATACTATAGTCATCATTTAGATACTTCATATATATATGTATACCTTCACCTTTTATGGGTCACTTAGATACTTTTTATATTATTCTCTGATATCTAATATTCTATAATATATATATAATAATACATTACCTATTATGAGTAGTACTTCTATGGTCATTTTTGAGGATCACCACGTAGTAATATATTATGTGAGTACTATACCCTCAATATTTTTGGTTAATATATATATATATATTATATAAATATATATATATAAATCTATAATAATATATATATATATTATATATATAGTATAATATAATAAGGACGAGATGTTAACATATGTTAAGCAATAGCATGTTTAATGTTTTGTGTGGTTTTATGTATGTCGCAGATTCGTAGAATTATTAAACACTCTTTCTCTCTCTACGGAGAACTTTTTATTCTACGATGTAAATTTTTAACAACAGTGAAAGGAATCGCTCTTGCCATAATATTTATAAGAGAGCGCATCTCTATTCGTATAGTAAAAGGTAGTTAGCGTCACATAAGCGGTATGACGTTAGCACGTTGTTAGTATATAGTATAATTATATATAATATTAACACACATATATAATATATAATATTATATATAACCCCACCTATATACTATATATATTGTTCAGTACTAAGTACCTTTGGTCTACCTAATGGAGTATTCATTATATTATATTGTCCCACGGTAAATTTTGGTTACTATATCAAAATATATGTTAGGGTGGACTATAGTACTCTAATATTATTGAATATGATCTATTACCTTGTTTGACCATTGAATATATATTATGATGCTTATACCTATTGACAATATACATGGGTCATTTATTGCCTCAATATTACGGTAATATTTATTATATATGAGATACAATCATATAACTATACTTATATAGGGTCATTAGCCTATTATTATGTGTCTATTACCTTAGTATTTGCATATATGATATTATTACGAGATCATTTACCATATTGACCATATACTATATACCTCCTAGGTCAATTTTGATGACGCAATTAGCCTAATTATTTAGGTATACTAACAGTCATCGTATATATATTATATAATATGATATATATATATATATATATATATATATATATAATATATATATATTTTATATATTATATATATATATAATTATATATAAGTATATTATAATTATATATATATATATATATATATAATATATATATATTATATATATTAATATATATATATATATAATATTATGTATATCCATACTCACTATAGTTCACTCATATTATATAGTACATTACTATAACTTTAGTAATACGTAATACTTTGATATTGAGATCTAATTATACTACTGAACTATACTACACACACAAACATGAGTCATCCACACACACACACACACACCCAGCACACACCACCAACACACCATGTCATCTAGTACCAATCACACGCATAAGAAAAAATACTGTATAAAAACAAACTCGACGTTTACTCATCTTACACTTATCTACACACACTGAGCAGAGAGAGCACGATGAGAAGAGAGAGAGAGAAGAGGAGAGAGAGAGAAGAGAGAGAGAGCAGAGAGACGAAGTATATCTAGCATGAGAGAGAGATACGAGAGAGCAACGAGAGAGTAGTAGCAGAGACAGAATCGAGTATCTCTAATATTTTCTAATGTTCAACAATATTTTGATGTCAACAGCCTCCAATGTATTTGGAGAGTCTGACTATTTAGTCAAAGTTTATAGCCTTACAATATAAATATTAAGTAATGGAATGTCTTTAGAATTCATAATATATACATCAATTGATATAACTCAAAAACTATATAGTTAACAATAATTTATAAGCACTCAAAAAACTGATTTATAATATATAATTTATCTTAGCGAGCATGATCACTTTGAACGCACTACATGCTCATTTTATATTACAGTCACCTCAACTGGCTCACATCATTTTTGCTATATCAACAAGTAATTCAGCTTTAACTCAAATATTTTAACTGAAATAATATTTGACACTAATTAATTGTGATAAACTAGTGACTATGCTCATATTAATCTTTTATATGAGCAAATTAGTGTACTTAATCACATAATCACTATTATTGTATATATATGATATACGCTTATGTATATTATATATATATATCAGATTATATCCTACTTTTTAAGTGAGACAAACATCTTTCTCACTTACTATATTAACTTTGGTCCATGAGTGGGAGTAGCAGTCTTCAGCACGAATAAAGCTGCGTCGATTGGATCGCAATTAGGGGCTTAATCTATGATAGTGACGCCAAAGAGGATAATTTTAGGTCATCTCGAGAATACCTCGACCTCATTCCACTTTTACTCGTCTTTGTTGCATGTTGTATTCTGTTATTGAGTTAGTATAATTTAGTGGATGAAGGCGCACGAGCGGGTAAATTCAGAGAATTAACGAGGGACGGTAGTGTGGTAGAAATTAGCTTCACACTTTCACCTATACGGAAATGATAGATTACGAAATTCATGTAACTTAAACAAAGGCACAAATAGACAATATATGTTCAATACGAAACTCGTGTAAGATCACAAATAAGGCACGCGTGACTTGGAAACTGGAGTTTAAATTCGAAAGCGGAAGGCAGGATGCCGTAAAGGTAAAGTGATGAGGTGTGGTACTTATACCTAAGTATTTATAGATAGTCCTAACCACTGCTTTGGATACGATGTCCATAATATAGTATTGAGCCCCAGGTGGCGGATCGTCGACGATAGTATACGCGGGATTGTATGTGTGACTGGTTAACACAACATTGACGGGGCGGGAGATTAACAAAACGAGAATAAGGGGCGAGTTATAGGTTGTTAGGATTGACTTCACTCACTAAGACGATGTATGACAATAAGCATGACCCATACGTTTGAAGTAGGTGTAGAGGTTGAATACTGTCATGTACTTGCTCATTACTTATGCATATTTTGCTCCCTCGTTTTGTTTTCTAAGCAGCTCTCTACGTTTCTGGGTTATTGATGCATCACCGACTCTGTAATAACTTCATCTCTAACGATACGAATCTTTGATGTTGCGTTCACACTGTTAGTTTGCTATGACTGCACTCAAGTTGATGTTATGTCATAAATAAACATTATTAAGAGGATGAATGTAATTAATTAAGGATAATGAGGGCTAGTTAAGTAATTAGTTATTTTAATATACTAAATATCTGTATCATTATAATAGTAAATATATATGTTAACTTTACCTTACTATATTAATATTTAGTAATAATTTTAGGTCTTTTTTTCTTAACACTATATTATTACATATCTCAACTTAATATATTAGATATATAATTAGGTTGCATAAGACTAACACTAATACGCCATAATCATACCATCATTAATTACTATTTTCTGCTAAATAAAAAGATATATAATATATACTTTTACATCACACTTTAATATAATAGTACATACGAAGATACAGCACTTATGCACAACATCACTCTGACACTACACTCATTAAAAGGTACAGTTATTTCACAACACTAATACATACTGTAAGGTTATATAATTTCTCATCTCACAACGCATATATCCAGATATTTTCAATATTTATAGTATTGACTTCAGATTCTTAGGCTATACGTATTAGACATTCACTTATCTTTATTACGACACTCTTCAGAGTCAATTAATAAGCGGACACTATACTAAACTTAATAGACTATAAAATATAAGGATTATGGGCAAATGAATATACATTAGAGAATATCAACATAGGAGGAATTATATAGCTAGAACTGGTGATGAATATAATAAACTCTTAGTGAATATACATAGCACTCCTTATATAAAGGTGGAATGATGGTGACGAGCAGGTATCAGGTATGCCCCATATATGAATGACCAGGATGATGTGTGATTCATTACTAATAGTAGGGTAATGGTTATATAACATGTGGTATTTCATATGATAAATTGAGTTAATATATTTATTATATATTGGAGGATATGTTCTCATATTATATTTCTATAATCCACATGCTTAATTAAAATAATAAATATAATAATATATTACTAAATTACAATAAAGGGAAATCAAGATAGAGGTGAGGTGGGATGTAGATATTTAAATTTAAAGACCATTAGTGTTTATAATTATGGAATTTATACCACTGGGATCGAATTTGGATAGTTTTACTATAGATACATTTCAACTTCAAAGACAGGCAGAGGCCAGAGGAGGAAAGCAGGCATCATCTACTACACCAGCATAACAGAGGACCGGAAATGACGGAGAGATATCTCATCTATTTTTTTATGCGTGAGCGTGATATTCCTCAGGGTAATGTCATTTATTTATTTTTATTTAATATGTGGGTTATTTATATTTTACATAAGTATTACTTGTTATAAAGATAGAAAAAATTACATTTTAGTATACCTTGTAGCTAAAAGGGATCAACTTAAAGAGCATTGCTATTACTCCACTGTTTACATAAGGCATAACAAGTACACTTCTTAGATACATTCATTATTTTTCTCACATTATTTGGTTGTGCCTAAGTATATATCTCTTATATTTTATAAATTGAACACAATCACGACTGTCTTAAACGGAATTTCGGATCATTTCAACAGTGATTTATTGGGATATACACTGAACTAGGTCTCTCTTAGGCTCTGTTGTTTAATATATTGGTTTACAAAAGAAATTTATCTACCATATATCTAGCACTGGTTTCTCAAGTATCACGCTCAATACTCTTTTATTCTTTCACACATGTTTAGTTCTATGGTGTGTCTATTATGTTATTAACTCATTTGAATTATACTTATTATTAATACAAGGTAATGTATTCTTTACTACTATATTTTAATATTATGGGAGAAATAAACAACTTAAAATCGCTCGAGAAGGGATGGGAGTTTGAAATTTTATCAGAGCTAAATCATATAATTAATCAAATTTTCGTCGAAGAATACAGGTGAGGAAATCGATATACTTCGTTATTACTTCTCATTAAAAGGATCATTGACACTAATATACTCTGCTGGAGTCACACGGAATCTTACACCTTTAGGAAGAGTACGGAATAGAGGGTAGCCGGCCTTTTCGAATATAAAATTTTCATTACTCAAATATTTCAAATATTCATCAAATTTGTTTGAATGTGCAAATCATTTACATTATTAATTAGCTTTCTACATAGTATTCATGGGAAGAGCCTGTTACCTTTTTTGAAGGTGTTTACTCATTCAACCTCACACTACTAAAAATACCGCTCACGTTTTATCTGCTTTATTAGATAATGATTGAAGTGGAGGGGGTGTAATTAATTTTTTCCTTAGCATAGCATACTGATAATAAATTATAGTTGATTAAACCTTAGGCCGTTCAATATATTTCAATATACCACCTATAACACATGAAATATAGATAATCTCTCTATCTGTAGGTACAGTCGAACCTCTATTTTGATTTAAGTTAATGAAGTATATTTACTATCTTATATTATTTCACCTTCTTTCTCAGATTGCAAATTTGATATTTAATCTTATTTTTTTGCTTTCCTTGATGACTGTCTTCATTCAGTTTTTATTTATTCAGATGAGGTACTCTTTCATTGGTGTAGATTCTTTTCTGAAGGTTGAATGACGATGTTATATCAAGTTTAGTGAAATTTATTACGGTCATCACTTATCTAAATAAGTCTAACATATAATACATAAAATCCTTCATTCATTTTTTCATAGGATCTAATTTTGCCTCATGTTCATAGAAAACTACGATTCAACTATCATTTTACCATAATGTGCTTTGTATGGTTATTATTATTAAGGGAGTTGCTGATTAAAGGCGTTGTCTTCTCACATAATTTTCATGTTAATTATCTTTATTTTTTTGTACTGCGATGACAAGACATCTTACTTTACGGTTTAATTAGCTAATTTAAAAATTGACATTTCTTAATATAAGATATTAAGTAGGTTCGACGTCCGGAGTATGTCATATATATCAAAAATTCAACCCCTAGCTAGCTTAAATGAATTTATTCCTTAAATTTGATCTTGTCTATAGTTTTGATCTGTTAACTTTTATACATTTGTCAATTAGATTATATCGAACTTTTTATTTATTAGCTTCATTCAGGAGCTATGAACCATTTCTAAGGAGGGCGGGTATTGAACGTTCTTAACTCTTCAATTAATAATAATATAGTCTAAGCTTGCAATTATTCTCACAGATGATGTTCATCGTCGACGGTGGCTCAAGATTAAGTTTGTTAGATTGATTGGAGATTGAGTTGGAAATATTCACTTTCAGATTATGATAGATACGAATATGAATCTTTCACACACGCAATTCAATAGATGCAGAGAAGGAGAAGTGAACTTTAACAAAGCATGTTCCGATCTATATGCTATGTTGTATTTATTCGTTGAATTATTAACAACATAGAACTACTATGATGGTGTCCCATAATAAGCACTCTCTACTATGTTTTCTATCACGAGTATACGTTCGCTCTCTCGAGCTATATTTATATGCACGCATTACGCAGTACTATATGTAAAAGGAAGAGTATAACACGACATCCCATCACGCAGCTTCGCTTAATCGAATAGAGGGTCAAGTGAAAACTATACGAATATGGTGCGAAATGCTTTTTCATGGAACAGATAATATATTAGTTAATGATATGGAATATGGCCTATTGATTACCTGACCTCTAGGTTCAGAGACCCGAGTGAAACCAGAGCCCCAGGCATGATTCAGTCATGTAGCTTTACTTCTCTTCTTCTTCCCTACTACTTATCGTGCGTCGATCTGTTCGACCTTGGTATAGCCTGGAGTAACTGTAGCGAAGTTAGGCACAAATATTCCGTCTGTGCTCGCACTCTAAACATTACCTCAGTTTCTTTGAGTGCCTCTTCTCTCGCCCTAGCTCTCCTTCGTGCTCTCTCGCTGTTGTCGCGTTATGTCGCAGGTCTTTCCATTAGACCATTTTTCTCGTTTATGTCTTTATCATGTCCTCCCACATGATTGTTCGACTTTCTCTCTTCAGTCTTGTAACACAAAGAGAGAACGAGGAACAGATACTTCTGTTCGTAAATTAGTCGTATAAGATAAGAGTTTGTGTTCGATGTGTTCATTGAGAGATCGTAGTATTGGTTGATCCATAATGATTAATTTGATGGGTTTTTTAAAGAATTAATTTATTTATTACAGGTTGAGTTACAATCACCCAGCCTTAGGAAATATCTATCTAATACAGATCAGCGAGAATATTAGATCTGTATATAGTGTGTAGTGTAAGGACAGAGGTAATCAATTATGCTAGAAGTTAAAGAAGAGGGATTGACTAGTAATTATTGAATGAAGTTAGAAGAATGAAGGGTATCGAGATGTATACTACGCATAGTGGTAGTGATTGAATTAGTATAATGATGCATGGTACTGAAAAGATTATATTATAATGAATCAGAAGGAAATTAGGTATGAGTAGATAATAAGACCCGAGGACAACCACGTATTAGACATGAAAGGAAGAGATAGAAGGAAGTCGCTCAATCAAGCAACAAGCCGGATATTGAACGATTTGAAAGAAAGCTAGACATAGAAGTATTATCAAAGTAGAAGAAGAGAAACCTTCAAAGGAGTAATTAGGTAACAGTGTTATGGAAGAACAGTGACTCAGCAAGTGCCAATATTTATCACCGGTCAAATTGCATTATATTGAGATTTATCAATGACGCCATTCTCACGCAAGTCTCTTACTTTTAAGTTACGTCATAAGGCGGAAACGATAAACCTGTTAAGGTATGTTAAAAGTTATCGCCAGTTAAGACCTCGATGACTAATGTCCGAAAGCCGTACTGGGCGATCGTGGAAAGAAGTTAGGAATGGATAGTTCTTTAGATGGTCGTAAGTTTAAGTATGAGAGTTGTAGAAGGGTTATTCAAGATATCTTAGAATATGAATATCAAAAGTTTATAAGATTAGCGTTATTAGGGCGATAGTTATTATAAGGATCAGTATAAGCTGTTCCTTTTATTCGGAATCAGTTTAAGTTGGTACATTATGCTACGCGCTTCCAACATACGGTAATTTCGGAATATGTGCTATTATGTTTAATTATATATATTAGATGCTAATTATTAATTGAGTTATATTATAGTTGAGTATAAGGAGCAGGGGATAGCATCTGAGGTGCACACTCTCTCTCATAAACCTGGTAATAGGAGGGAATTGACTCAATTCCGGTAGCTATCCCGCTACTTGCCTACGTTATCATTAGTATTTTAAAAATATATATAAATATTATATAAGATATTTTCAGTAGCTATCTCATTAGCCCGATACATATTATAATCACTATGGATTAATATTGGCATAGGTTACACCTGAGTAGATAGTATAAGTATGGAGGATAAAGGAATGACAGATAGATCGTCGTACAGGGTTGAGTTAGAGGAAAATAGGAGCCCAAGAGATTGGCCTTTTCAGTTGTAAGTATTAGCTAACTTAGATTACCAATATTGAATGCGATTATAAAGAGGAGGAATAAGGATGATTTTAACAGAAGTAGTAGAAAGATGTATATGAAGGGTTCAAGAAGAGATTTGGTCATAGATTATTAAGGTATATAAACCAAGTAAGGTAATGCTACTTATCCTCGTTTATGATAAGTCAACTGCACGTTGAAGTAGTTACCTCATTAGGAGATCTATGCTTGAATGAATATATAGCTGTAGTGATATAGGTAGTAATATCTGTGTATATATTTCTAATCCTATATTTATATTTCTGTCTGTTTTATTGTCTAGATATATAGCTGCAGAGATCTAAGCACTATCGATACTCCATACATTTCGATTACAGCCTCTCCACTATTTATCGTACAGAGCTTGAAGCGTCTTACAGAGTAATAGATTCAGATCTACTCTCAAATATATTTATGTTTCCTCCAAGATAGTCTGAGTCATGCAATGCTATTATATATTCCATTAACTGTTAAGATATAATCCCTATTAAAGTTGGCCTTAAAGAAAAACGGCATATTAGGGCATTGAAGGATGGAGCTGTTGGAATTTTCCGTAGTTTAATATTTTATTAAGTAGTGAACTTATAGTTTGGTACTTAGGTTAATGAAAACATTTTCGGTTTGGTAGAGATTTATAACCGAGGTAGGAATTGTTTTAAAGTCTTGAAGTTTGTGTGTATATATTATCAGAGAATCTCGCACACATTAGGCCCATATGTAAGGTAAGCACCACAAATAAGGCTCATAAAGATCTTTGGTTAGATATATAGAGTGATATGAGGAATTGATACAGGACATCGTAATTTACGTGATAATGATTTTAATTTAAATTATGATTTGCATCACTCACCTTAAGATATTAGTTGTAGAAATATTATATCATGAATGATTTATGGCTTCACCTCCAACCTAAATTCAGTTTTAATGAGCGAGGTAACCTCATTCAAACCATTCAGTGGTTGTGTACATTGAAATCCAGTAAATAGAAAATAGAGGACCTCAGTTTTTGGATGAGAAGATCTAACAGTTTGTAAGATGAAGTTTAGATAGAGGTAATTTATAAAAAAAAATTGGCATCAAAAACTGTTAAATTCTTCTTGCTCTGTTTTATAGGAAGAACAGTAGATAAAGAAAGTCACTTGAATTATTATTATTGTATTGTATTAGATATATTAAAGAAGATGATTTTAAGTCATAATATATAATCGAAAGTTAGGAGATTTTACGAGATATTCTCTCTATGTATGAACGTGTCATGAAGAGTATATTAATATTTAAGATATATAAGATTCACATTAACTCCATTTAAATTCAGGTTAGTTCAGGATCATATTCCTGGTTTAATTATAAAATAATAGTTTAATTGTTTGTGAAATATATTTTTAAATAAAATTTATCTTTGGTAATAAGTATTTAACTTGTCTCTCCTGACTTATAGATACAATGAAAGCAAAAAAATAAAGGGTTATAAGATAGTTAGAGAGGTGTGATTTATTATATTATATATTAATTACACGGATATTGCAGAGTTAGAAGTGCTCAAGCTACTGATGTTGGTTTAAAAGTTCAAGGATAGAAAGTAATGTTACCGTACACTTGATGCAAATACTGACTATCTAATAATATATAAAATGTAACACACTCTAGGTCACCCATTTAAACTGGAATGATTAGATAAAAAATAAAAAATTTAAACAATAAATAAATAATAGAATTATAAAAAATATTAAAACGCGCACGCAAGACTATAACCAGCTAAGAACGAATAGTGAGAAGATGCAGGTAAAAATTATTCTCTCGCTTTCAACTACCTTCTCTCATCTCCTCACACGACCAACCTCCTCCACCCACTTAACAATCTTATACATCTGTAACAAACACCATGCAAATTGTTAAAACGGTGAACACCTCTCCTTCTCATTCTCATATTACCCATCCCTCGTCCCAAATATTTCTTTTAATTACAACTAAATTGACACCATAACTCTTCTGTCTCATCAGACACAAGTTTTTAAAAAACACTCACTGCATTCTTTTTCCACAGATTTTTTTACTCTCCTTTCCTAATCCCCTCCGCCTCCCAACTCTCCTAACCACTCTCTCTTCCTCCATTCTCTCGCGTTATCAAAAAAAAAATGAACAGAAAAAAGAAAACAAAATTACTATTGAACCAATTCTTTAGCCATTCCCTTCTCCCCAATCTTCCACCAACCCCTAATTACATACAAAATCATCGGTATCTCCCTCAGTTTGCCCTCTAAGATATATTCCTAATTAATTCTCTTCCTTCAGACTAACATCAACAATAGCCGCCTCACTAAACAGCCATATCAATTTAACACTCAAATACTTTCCAACTTCTTATCCGCTTTACGATCATTCACCTACAAATACCTCAAGCTATGGCACGATAACAACGACACCAAGACTTAGTGACATAGTATAACGTTATTATGTCTGAAAACATACGTATATATCTATAAAATTAACTCATTAATCGTAAGTAAAATCTCCCCCATTTGTCTCTCAATTATTCTATCTAAAGGGCTACTCAAAGCTTTATCTCCGACCTTCAACACTAGACTCTTTATTAATTGTTTGAATACATCCCTCCTCATTCTAAAGGTTTCTCAAATATTTCACCCCACACCAATAGTAATCCCTCAGCCTTTAACTCCCAAGGCACATTATTGTACCTCTTAAAAATCTAAGTACTTCTTTTTCAATACACAGCAATCACTTACCGCACTATAACCTCTGACCCCTCCCCTCGTCTTTCCTCCTCCTAAACAGAACATAACCTTTACTTTAGATGAGTTTATTTTAAGACCCCCCTTATTGGTCCACCTTCTCTCAAAACTCCCTCACCAAATACCCCAGCCCTTCCGCGTTCTTCCCACAAGGCAGGATACGCCAACAGTTCATGGTCACTATTCAACTCTATCCATCTCCATTCATCAATTCCCCCATCCCTCCTCACCAATTCTTACTACAAACACTCTCCCATAAACAAAATTGGGAAAAGGCCACGTGACATACACCACCCCTGCTAAATCCTTCTTCACCACCCCAAACATCTCATTCTCCCCTCCTAACACTCTCACACACATTTCCTACATTCCTATAAAAGGGCCCTAATACCTTTACCTAATTTTGGCCCCCCACTCCATTTTCCCTCCACACCTCCACAATTCCACACACAATCGCAGCTCACTACTCGAATAATTGGATGTATCTCAGCTAAATCTAGAAAAACACCCGTAAATATGTCCGCCACTTTCTCTGTATACTTTGTACTCACACACGAGCCATTTTAGTGTAAACACTTGGTCCACACACCTCTGCATCCATCTCAATACTCGCGCTTGTTTCATTCCCCTTCTCCCCTCCGGGTTAATCCTACCTTCATTCTCTCAAAGTCATATAGATATTACACACCATACACCTATATATAAACCTAAGCCAACTAGAGGATTGACAAAAACATAAACAAAACCATTCTACTAGCTCTATCCAACAAATTCACCTACATCTTCTATAACCACTAACACTACTCATTATTATATTTTAATCAAGGATGGTTGATCCACATTTATCAGCAATCAAAATTGCCCTACTTGTTTTCTTCACCTATTCCTTGGTTGGTTTTTCAATTCAGACAGAGCTTAATCTGAAAGGCCTCACACACTAACATAATTTAAAAAATATTAATTTTTCACTTCAGGCCATTTCTTTCGATCACCTCTCTATCTATTATTCTCTTGCAACATTTCCATTTCTCGTGAGAATACAGATTAGTGTATATATATATATACATACATTCCTCAAAACTGCGGGACTTATTTCCCTTTTTTTTCCTTTTATTCCACAGGCCTAATAATTATCGGGGCACTCACCATTATTGGGTTATTTAATCCCACCCTACCTCTCACTTATACTATACACTCTAATTCAATTCCTACGTACAACTATCTCTCACTCTTTTGGGTCATAAATCTTTACCTCTCACCTCTACTCCACTACCCACTTTCATTCAATAATTATTATTATACCAACTATTAAAATACTTCTACCCCCACTCATATCTTCCTCTCACCCTTCTTACTCCTACCTATTCACGGTACATCTCCATACTCCTCACCTTATATATCCCTCTACTACCTAAACCCCTCCTATCTTTTCCTTTTTCTTAATTCACGTATATATATATATATATTTACTATTATTATAATATATTTCTTTTTTCTCAGAACAAATTCTTACACTCATTCCGTCTGTATCAAAATTTATCATCGAGGTGTTGTTTCCGATTTTTCTCTTATCATGCCAGCAATCTCTTCTTTTTGCATTCTTTCTCCTATTGGCTCCTCTGCCACGCATCTCCGATTGTCTCGTTCCACTCTATTTCAACCGTTCAATATAAATTTCCTCGCAGCTTCCATCATCATTCTCCAACTTGTGTGGAAGTGTGTGGTTCCAAATCATTTTCGCATATATAAACACCTTTTATACTTGTTCTACCACGAAGGCAATGACTTGTAAATCTAAGTTAATGTCCTCTTGCACTCTTCTCATCATATTTGGAAAATTATTCACTCCTCTGACTTACGTACTATGGAACGCGACACCCTTTTATGTATTAACAGATTCTCAATCACTTAAACCACTCAACAGACAAGATATCTAGCTGTTCAGAAAGTCAAGGCACAAGGACGGTTCGTCAACATTACAGGGCCCTAGTCTATTATGAAAACCTCACTTACAACTCTGACGTCCATAATCTTTCCCTATTTCACTCTTGCGCAAGACTTATCACGGTTCAGTATCTCTCACAACCTATCCTCAGTAGCTACTTCTCTCCTAGAGAGAATTTTCGCCTCACTCTCTTACACACCCACATGACATAACTTTCGTGCACAAATATTTTTTATTGCGCACATTATTTGTATGATGTACTACTTCTGTAAAATTGACTGCTCCTTCATTTTCCTGCTACTAACATTATCTTACATGAGCAAATATCTCCCATCTCACCTCATCCTTCTCTCACCTCTTAAGCGTCTTAAGCACCCTATTCTATGAAGGTTAGTATGAGTTCTACTGATGCTCCCTCTGCTCCCCAGCAGCCCCTCAGTATACATTTTGACTTACACTCACTTCCTTTATAGGAATTTAGCACTTCCCTCTATCCTTACTCATGATTTCACCTCAACATGAAAATACTCTAGGATAATGAGAAGGTTATATATAAAGACTACGCTAATGTATCCAACCGGTTTTATCTTCTCTCGTTCCATTTTAGTACTTTAATTCTAAATATGTCTTCAATGGCTTTTTTTGTTTGGAAAAAAACGAATATTTTTTCAAACTTTCGGACTATGATGCACATTTCCCCCACTATTTCCAATTCTTTTAACTCAGACACTAGTAAAATCTTTAGGACACTTTTCTTTGGCAGTTAAACAGAACAGCTAATATTGTCACCGTCTCCCCTACGGACACAAAATGTTCTCCTATATTCTTTTTCTTCTGCTCACTAAACACCAGTTCTTAATGATCCCACCCTTCCAACTATCTCTTTCAGCCATTCCAAATCCTCGACTTATTAAATATGTAATTGATTATCAATTTACTCTCCTCCACACACCTTTACCAATACGATCACTCCTCAACTCACTTCGATCATTACTTTTCTTCACTCTTCATCCTTCTATATATACTCTCGGGCTCCTCATTCATGTGCATATGGGCCGGGCAATTAACAAAACCCAACATTTCCTATCTACCCCGTAATATTTATTCACTTTTTTCAACCTCACATTTTCTTGAAACTACACACTGGACTACACATCCATTACTATTATCACACACTTCACTTTCCTCAAATACTATTGCTAAACCTATATACTTCCCGTCTAGCTATCACTCTACTCATCCTCATTTATCAACCCCCTAATAATTAATACTTATATATATAATCACCTACTTGTATTTATAATTATCTCACAATAATAGTCCACCTCCCTTTTATCCGTTATACATACTTAGTTTTCAGTTATATATCTACCTACTAGGACATAACATCCAAACCTTTTTTCTTCAAATAACATTATAACTACTAACCTCTTCCCTTTATCATAAAACCTCGGGATTACCCCCCTATTACTTACATTCAATCTAGTAATCTTTCCATTATAACAAACTCTCTCACTCACATATAACTTTTGGCCTCTTACTATTAATGAATTTTACAATTATTGTATCTTTCATCACTTATACGGCATGTAGGCTGCAACGGCTTTTTTAGGGGGAGAACCTACATTTCTTCCTGATTTACGCTTTATGTGGAGTTTTTTTTATTTCCTTCTAACACTTTTTTTTGGTAGGAAACCACCATAACTAAAGTATACCGGGCTCCAGCCCCCTATATTTTTTTTACCAGATCAAAGACGAGTATAATCAGATTTAGGTAATTAAGTGATTAATGAGTATATAAAATTATTTTATGTAACAAATTTACTTACTTCTTATTTATTTACTTTTATGAGTTTAAGTTTTCTTAAATTAAGCGAGTGCTTCACCGTTAACAAATTCAAAAAAATTTTCAGGTTTGTAACCACAGTTAATGTAAATTTATTTATAGGAAGCACACAACTGTATGTATAAGAATTCTAAGAAATATATATATGGAAAATATATTAAATATATGTAGCAAATGTTATATTCTTAATATCCTACTATATGTGTTAGTGTAATCTTAATATTCTATTTTATTAAAAACCCCGCTATTAATTCAAAGGCGAATTTCAGTAGATATATAAAGCATTTTGATAAATAACCAATGCAAATTCAAGATATTAAGCAAAATATAAAAACCTCACTCAATATATACTTCAACCAAAAAACAAAAAACATTGGTTTATATTTATATTAAAATAATGAATATGTATTACAAAGAACATTATTAACACACTTTCTTTTTGTTAAAAAATTGTGATTATTTAATGAGTAAATAAAATTTAAAGAGTTTATATTTTGATTTTATTTATGTTAGGGTATGTGGTATTTTATAACAGTTGTTTAGTCTATATATTAATTTTTGATCTTCTTATATATAGCTCTTTTCTCTAAACTTTATTCGTTCTATTTTATACTCATAGTTTTATTTTATTCTCCAATACCAACCTTTTCAAGAGGTTATCATTTTTTTCTTTGTATTTCTGGGTTCACTCATTTTTTCACGCAGCCTCCTCGGGTATCTTCACATTTATCATTTTTTAGGGTTAATTTATCTGTTTTATGGTCTTACAATACCTTCTTGTCTCTCTTATATTAATATATTATATACCCCACTCAACGGCATGGTCTTGAACTTGATATTCTATTGTGGAGTTGATGGAATTCTTATTCCCCTTTTTTAATAGATCCATCATGGCGAAGGAACAAGATTAGAGAATCAGCTGGTGCCTAAAATCATTGGTGAGGAGTAATGAATGAGATTGAGATAGCACAAGTAACGTGGAGCTATGAGTATCGTCTACCAGTATAATTATCATAGCAGGACTTAAGAATGGATACAATTAGTTATATACTAGTATGTGACATTATGTCTATAAAATGATAAAATGCATCACACTACAATTTATTTTCGCTATTCCCACAGTTTAATATGTAAAGTTTATTCCTAGAGTAAATTAGCGTATCATACCAAGAGACGGATAGAGAATATATCAATGTACATATAATTGACTTGGTAAATATGTTAACAAAGCTACTGATATATGAACCAAAGTGCACGAGAAATTTTAAGTCAAGTAAAGACCTCAATACTTGACTTATATACATTTTGAACAATATTGGACCAATCTTAGATGAACTCATTTTTGTTATTTTAATGGTATAACTCGGGAAATTTTACCACTCATAGGTATTCTTGAACGCTTCGCTTGAGGTAGTCGTTAACAGTGGTAAAACAATTGTCCTTCAAATCACCTAGATGCTTATATAACTACTATTAACATATCCTCCGTGCATACTCTCAACGAATATCCAATTAACAATAATGACACTCCTTCTGCTTTAATGTCGTGTACATGCGCACATCGTACTGCCATATCTGTGTCTGTGTTATACCTGTTGGGTGAGGAAGTCTTGGACGCAGATAGAGCGACACCGCCACGGCATGGCTTTGCAAGGAGATCTTTGCGTGTCGAAGATATTGTCGCACGGTAATAAGTCTTGCACTTATAGCCAAGCATTATTGCGAACTAAAATTCCTACAAATATTGGCAACATCATCGACTGATTATTGGAACATCCTCGCAGTGAAAGTTCGGATATCCTTCGTACTCGCGTATCACTCTAAAGTGGCATGGTGTTACATCATTACCGCACTTGTTTGTATGGTTGATTTTAAAGTAGTGATCCGGGATCACACGGCTTATTCAATAAGCTATTTCATTATACCACACGCGGACTCCCTGACACTCTTTCTGAAAAGCGATTAATTAAACCTAATTTATACGACTTCGATTAATTTCGGTGTTTGTTGCAGGTTGAATGATCAATTTTCATCATCCTATTTTTATAACTGTGCAAATTATTCCTTTTAACCACTTGTAAGGGGAATGTCTGAGAAGTTGGTCACAACGGTTTTCACCGTTAATTTTTGGCACGCACAAGAACCACTGAAATGACTCGGATCTTGCTCATTCTGCAAATTTACACAAATATTAAAATTAATTAATTTAGTGTGAAGGGAGGCCATTAGAATAACACTCTTTCCGGACCAACAATAACGACATTTGGATACCAGCTTAAAAAAAAATATACTAAAATTTAGTTATCTTACACGACTATGGACAGACACAACTTGGGTGTATAGTTCCTCTAGGGAATAAACACATCTACTTTTTATCATTTGGTTCTTCGGGCAATTCACATTTTCTAACTACATAAAAGTCGACTTATTCTTTAAATATTTGTCGTGAACAGATTATTTATATGTAAATCCAGAATAAATTGCGGGAATGTTCACTAATAGTATTTTTTCGAGTTAACGAAGGACTCACTGAGTCAAATGTGCAACAAAACCTCTATTAATTATTAAAATAATTAAAAAAAATATATTTTTCTTAACAAAAAAGGATAAAATGTTATTACGACATTTAACAAGATATGGTTTATTTATTATTCGCGGTAAAGCTTGCGATATTTCCTATATTTTAAACTAAAGATTCGCCGCCATAAAACTCAACGCCTCATTTTAAATAATTGCAAGGTTAATTACTAACTTTATGCATTCGACGTATCAAATATTAAACGTTTTAAAAATATGGTTATGATTATATTACTCACTATCTTAATCGCTGATAGCGCCTATATAGCTTTAAATAAAAAAAGATCAGCTGCTCTGGCGCGCGAGCAGAGCTAGATAGCCATAATTTAGTGTTCATTTTTATCATTTTGCTTATGCCTTATAAGTCCTTATTCCAAATGTTAAGTAACTAAGCTCTGATGGAAGTAAAAATTTGAATTCAGTACCCTTTGTATTTATAATTGGATAATACACATTTATTATGATATTTATGTAGGTAGATTCCCTGACACCTGATCAAAATTTGGCCTACTGATGATTATTAATTTCCTTACCTCTCTAACACGGTAGCAGACTTTATTTGGTCGACTCGGAATTATTTAACATGGACCTGGGGACCTTTATATTTTTGACTTACTTATTATATTAGGGGCTTAGGATAACCTTTATTTTATTTCGGACCTAAATATCAGTACCTTTTGGGGTCTCTCACATATGGGTCTATTTTTTTGGGCCTCATCAGGTTTTTTGAGATCAACCAGCAAAATTTTGCAAGCCCAATTTTTTTCGGCATAACCCTGAATTTTATTGGCTCACAATCACCTATTATCGAAGCAGTGGTTGCGCCAAAACGTGATTATGCGTTAAGCAATCACGTATGTACGTACTCATCCAACAATTAGTGATGGACTAGACTTATTTTTCGGGAATATACGCTATTGAGGACATTTTTCACAATGGGGCTTCATTTGTTTGTGCACCGGCATGGCGTGTTATGGGTCTTCATTGCGAGGAGGGGATCTTAGCCCTGCGTGTTATGGTGTGAGAGAATAGAGAATCGTATTACGCCGATTGTTTGATCCATGGAGATTGCGGATTCTTGGAACAAAGTCACGATGGGTGGAGAGAGTGCGGATGTGGATAAGCTCAGGCATTGTGTCTTTACTTTTCTTTGAACGTTTCGCATTAAGAGGAAATAATTATATGTATTTATGGGCCTTATACCTTTTTTAAGGTAGCTTATGGTCACCATTTGAAATGTCTTTACCTTGGTTACCTGGATATTAGTCTATTACTATTGACCATTTACCATGTCAATTTCTAACGCCAATTTTATTATTTTAAGGCACTCTGTTCCACCGTCAATATTTTCATTCCTTAAATTATGTAACCTATGTGTAATGGGATTTTCTTAACTTGAACACCTACATATCTACATCAACATACACCATCAACTACACACTATATCAACACAACACATAACTAAACTACTACACGAATATATATAGATATCACTATTTAGTGATGGACAATGACATGAATTATATACTAAACAATATATATATATAATATATATATATATATATTATATTTATATATATTATATATATATATATACACACCCACACAACACACACCACACACCACACAACACCACACAACCTTTACACTATACACACATTTCACTATGGACACTTAATTTCACTATTATTCACTTTACATTTTACCCCAATAGGGACACTTTACAATTTACACTTATACACCAGTACAAACACACCCAATCTTTGGTCTTCCATGGGGTCAATTTGGACCACGGTATTTTTTGTTCCTTCCTTTAGGGGAACTTAGCCCTTTTTGATGGTCTTTAACTATTTGAGTATTTAGTACCATATGTTATTTACGCCCTTATAGACCTTTAGCCAATACCATGGTCAATTATTTTTGACCCACGCTATACTTGTTAGGTTTTAGTGAGATGGTTATATCCCAATTCAACCGGTATAGAAGTATAACTATAGTGAGTGATTGTATTATAGATTCACACACGTGTTCCACTAATGAAGCTCATCTCATAGCCACATTGAGTGAGTGTCAAGGAGGAGTGAACGCTCTTCTAGTGAGTATACCCTTATAAGCACGGCCAATAGAGATTCCGAAGTTGGATTCGAACCCGCGACCTTGCCATGGGACTCCGTCGCTTCTTACCGTTTGACGGTAGCGTCAATATATATATATATATATATATATATAATATATATATATAATTATATGTATAGTAGGTTGGCCTACATGAGTTTGCCAATGGATTGAGTTATAGCAATAGCCAAGTTGGAGTGCCACAATATTAAGTGCTCATAGAATATATTTGGGGAGTTGCCAACTTATACAACCTCTTAGTACTATCTATATAATCCTTGTATGCTAAAATTATAATAGTCACCTTAATATATGGGTTATATTGTACTCTTCCCTTTAAAAGATAATATTTAGTGTATGAGTAGAATATATTACCGATTTAGTAGTTTGTTATTTATACATCTTGGAGACTAGAAGCTTACTTACTTATGAAGTTAAATGATTCTTTTATCTATAACACTTATACACACTTGACTATATGTTACACTACACATTTCACTATATAGACACTTAATATAATATATAATATCAACTGGAACTTTGCTACTACATATATAACAATGTACCTACGCATATCTCACTAGAACACACATATATATATATATAATATATATTATATATATTATATATATATATTAGTGATTGGACCATGACATGATATGATTATATATATTCAAACAACACACACTTAACATACAGATACATCATATAACTTTTCCACTTCCACACGGATAATTTATTTAGATGCCCAGTCATTCATGCCTATTATCAGCATATTTAACTAGCCTTTTCAGCATTTGGATTGCTATTCAATAACTTTTGTAAGAGGTATCATTATATACTTATGTGAGATTTGACTCATTCTATTTAGATGACGTCATTACTCTATTGATACCCATCTTATTTATTGTGATTTACATCTTTTTGAGTAAATTCATAAATTCACTTTGAATTAGTATCATTCTTAACTTATATATGCTACATCAAAGATACTAAGTAAGTATATTAATTATTATATAGTTATCCTCAATATATATATATTTATTACTATATATATAGCTATAACTACTAAACTAGGGTGCGCAGACGTGAGTATGCGCCCTTCACCCGCAAGGATGTAACTTATGAGTGCTATTAACCTCCGCACCCGCAGTTGCGACCTTCGCGTCACTCAAGTATATATAGCTCAGCTACGCGTCTCGCCCATGCCAGGCGCAATTTTCCGTCAGTTATCACTATACTACGCTATACCGTGACCGCGTTTGCGCCGCAGTAGCGCAATAATTTTTTCTACTATAGCGCGACAATAATTTTTAATAAGATAAATATTATTCTTATATATTTAATATAATTCATTTATATCACATTATTCATACTTAAACTCACATTATATTCAAAGATATTCTTCTATAATATATTAACTATGAGTCAATTCATATTTTATATATTTCATACTTATAAAACATTTTCGAGCGAATACCTATATAACATTCTGCTCATTTAATCACTCATCTTTACAGTGAGGATTACCTATCTGTGATCTAATCAGGCATATTAGTGTCCATTATAACTACACTGTGTTTCAATTAATTGTTTTTTAACTTTAATCGATTCTCCATTTTCGAGAATTATTAAGCATGTTCATAATATGGCTCAGAGCTTATTACATGGTGGTTAATCCTCAATAATCA
This sequence comes from Trachelipus rathkii, assembly GCA_015478945.1. Lineage (NCBI taxonomy): Eukaryota > Metazoa > Arthropoda > Malacostraca > Isopoda > Trachelipodidae > Trachelipus > Trachelipus rathkii. Next base: position 28,067 of record JABUQX010135637.1, read on the forward strand.
ACTACTCAAGGACGTTGGTTATTGATTGTACTCTTACCACTTTCCACGGTCTTTCCGCACACTCCATGGTCATCTCATCTACTATCAGGTGTGCTCACCACCGAAATTTTTACCTAATCAAAACAGCTTGCACTCTCTACTCCTAGACATTCTCATCTTTACAAGTGTACAGCACCGATTAGACTCAGTCTGCATAGGCGTCTTATTCATAATTTAGTCAATGGGTCATTTTGGTTCTTATCTCTCTCATTTTGCTCTCTTTTGTTCACCCTCACTGTACTACAGTTTACACTGGTATTCTCACTCTGATTCTGTTCTCGTCTTCTTCTTAATTTATGTCTTCTTATACACACTACAGCTCTCTTTTACTGCTTTTACTACCTGCCTGTATTGTTTGATTAATAGCTCTCCGTGCCTCTCTATCCTCCCATATCATTGTGCTTCATTAGTGTCTTTCCAAGCTTCACATTTATAACATATCAGTATGGCGTAACACTATTAACATACAATAACCTTTAAAGCAGTAAATTATTAATCAATAAAGTGTTTACCTTAACACCAGGGATTAGTTATCTTTTTGTTTAGCTGTTTAACTGGGCTTACCTCATTGTTCTTCTATCGCTCAAGGTGGCCTCTTTCATCGTCTTTACTTCTCGCTTCATATATTTAATTCTTTCACACGATGGTACATATGTTCTGCTCTTTACTTTACTTAGTCTGCCATCATATTTTTCATGCTTCTCTTTAACAAATCCACTACACTCGTTTATTTATAACCTCTATGTCTAAAGTCAACCTTAAACCATAAACCCTTCATAGGTTACATAATTACCAGAGGTGCTTGGCCACACACTAGATATTTATATCTATCACATATTTTGAATCGTTCTGATTTTAGATGCCGTATCTTTACCTGAAACTTGTCCTCTATTTACCACACTCTCCACTCTTCTTCTCTACCTGTTTTACCTTTAAATTCCTAGGACTTTTATTTCTTCTCTTTTTCTTCTTCTTTCTATTTTATATTTATAAAAAACCTGTTTCTCCTCAATCCTAATTATGTCTTATGCGCTGGATTAAACACTATTCTCTTTTAAACTGTTTTAACTCATTTGTTTTACTACTTTAACTCATATATTATTAACATTATGTTTTTTTATTTTGGTTTTAAATGCATTTTATTATTTATTTGCTTATCAATTACTCCTTCTATATTATATCTTTATATTATCATCTTCTTTATTACATCTTTTATTCTTATTTATAAACGATAGTTTGCTCATATTTCAGTCTTCGATCATACTCATATAGGGTGTATATTGTACTTCACTTTGTACCACAACACCCCAACTCACCATCACTTCTAAAACACATCCATGCTTCATTACACACTACTTATGACCTTGTTCGTCAAATGTGCTATACACAACACTACACTTATACACACATTTCACTATGCACTTATAACACATTTCATATGGACATTTAACATTACCCATAGACCCACTTACATTTACACTTACACATCACACACAGGATTTACTCTACACACGCCAAGATTTACTTACACTCAACAGCTTCTTAACACTCACACACAGGATTTACAACACCAAGCTCTCTCGAGGCGCACTAACACTAACTACTACCCAAACACAGGATTTACTTACACACACACGGGATTTCTTTACAACAGTGCACAGGGACTTATTAACTACACACAGGATTCTAATGTACACTTTTGGAGCATCAGAAATGCTCATTCCATAACTCTCGATCACTCTCATTTTAACTACACACACGGTCCACTCGTATCCTTTCACATTAACCACAATATAACTTTATAATCTTATAATGTCTAATATACATTCACTGTGGCGTTTATTAATTAAACACTTACAACTTTATTTAATCATTGCCTTTTATCAGTCAAATTCATCACAACAATTTACATTATAATCTAACGCTGGATCTAAATACTTTCTAACTTTCATTAATATGGTGCTATTTCATGAAATCTCTAAAGATGACACTTTATTCAAGATTCTTATTATTCTATTTACTAGTAAATTGAAGGACTTTTATAAATTTATTAATTAAATTATCAATTTTTAAAATAACTTTTACTAAAATTTTATTAAATTTTTTAAAAACATATATTTTACGGTACTCGATATTAAACAATTGAACTATCATAATAGCAGTAATAGTTAAATTTGTAAAGATTACAACCATACGGTGTGCTATATGGGTCTTATCTAGTTGTACTTAATGCAGAAGGATGTATAATATGTAGTACTCTAACTTTGGCTATATGGGATTTACCTGGGCACTTAATGGTGATAGCCTACACATATAACTATGTCTTTAGATTAAAAAGTTTCATTGCCAAAAGCTTATCGTCAGTTGGTAATTTTTTTTATTATTATTTAAAAAATTTTCTTATTCTTTAATATTTCTCTATTAATCATATAATCTTCGGCTCAAACTCGCTGCATCAACCAATGTTAGTTGACATTGATTTATTAATATTTAAAATTCTCAATTTTAGATAAATTTGATTTAACGTTCCCAATTGAAATGAGTTTGATATATGAGGATCTCGATTTGAAGATTAATTTTATTTGTACCAGATTAATTCTTAAAACCCTGTACTTAATTCCTTATTTTAACACTGAGCACTTGTTTTTCTCATACTAAATCCATATCAAACTAACCGTATAGTGTAAATGATGGGCGTGTTGTGTGGTGTAAAATCATTGGTTCGAGTTAGGTGGGTAAAGTAAATCTGCAGTCGAGGGGAAGGTACTGTTCAGAACCCTCCTCTTTTCTGTGTTGCGCTCTGGTCCTTATAGGCATGAAAATCTGCGGTTGCAATTAGGTTGTTATGTCGTGTAAGTAACACCTACTGTGTCTTGCACAGTGGATCAGAGTAATTTTTTTCCGTGCTCTTAGTTGTGATCTTTGTAAGTACATGCATTCTGATAGGTATTCGAGTCCTAGCAGTTATTGTTACTGTGAGTTTGTAATGCCTATCACCACTACTTGGCGTTCGCTGTTCCAGCGTTTATTCTTCTTGCTGCTGCAGCTTCGTTCAATGCTGTGTCAAATTGTCACGCCTTTATCTGTTATCAATTGTACCGTTGACTATAGGCACTTGCCTTCACATTTATACAAAATTGTTCATTCAAACTGTTGCAGTAATGTTGTGTCAAAGTAGCTTGTAGTGGTGTTGTTGTTCTTATTGTGTGCTAGCTGCTTTTGTGGTGTGTGTTTTTTTCCTCGTAGCTCGGGTGTTGTGTTGACTTCGTTAAGTTGTGTTGTGTTTATATATATTAATAACAAAGCCATTGAGTTAAAATTAACAACTTACGTTATTAAAAAATTACACACATTATATATTATAATCTTTATGTATATATATAACAAATTATTATAAAAATATATATATACACATAATAATAATCTACATTAAAACTTTAATCTACCTTAATATAAAACATAATAAACATATTTTTAATATATAACTTAAAGTAGGAATTTTTTATGACTTACAAATAATTAAGCGAAGTAAGCTAGTTAAACGTGAACAGAAATATTAGTTATCTTAGCTATTTCCTTGCAATATACAGCGAGATCAGACAGCATAGCAGCAGTGTTTACAGATTAGCTAGCACATAGACGTCTTAAAGAGCCACCAGTCATACAACCATCCTGATGTTGACCTAGCAGAAAAGCTCATGTTCATTAAATTGACTTACCACGATAAACAAGCATTCCTATCCCCCTTTGAGTTGTTCTGGCGTTCACTTAACGACTTCTAATAATTTGTATTTATCACTGTATTTATTAATTATATGAGCTTTTTTAAGTAGTATGTATAGTTAATAAAATATAATGAGTTAATAAGCATAAAACATATGAGTTAAAACAGTTAAAAATACATATAGATGATTTAAAGCTATATATATATATATATATATTATATATTATAATATATATAATTATATATATATATATATATATATATATAATATAATATATATTATATAGTATATATTATATATTAGTAATATATATATTATATTATATATATATATATATTATAATATATATTATCTAAATATATATAATATATAGTATTAATATATATATATATATATATATATATATATATATTATATATATAAATATTATATATATATATTTATATATATATATATATATATATATATATATATATATAATATATATATTATATATATATATATATATATATTATATATATATATTATATATATAGTATATATATAATAGTATATATTTAATATATATATATTATATTTATATTATATATATATATATATATATATATATATATATATATATATATATATATATATATATATATATATTTTATACAAAAGTTATCGAAAT
>JABUQX010135637.1:40000-41856 GCA_015478945.1 Trachelipus rathkii
TTCAATCAAAGCAAGAATAGGCGTGAAAAGATAGAACAGAAAATAAGGTAAAAAAAACTAATAAAATTGTAGAAGGAGCTAACAAGATGCTCAAAATCTTCGTCAAAATTCTCTCAAAATTGGCACAAAAAGTAAGAATAAAGAGGGAGAAACTGAAATAGAAGGAAATAAAATGGACGGTAAGGCACATGGAGAAGGAGGAGATTAGGGTGGAAGGAATGAAGTAGAAAGAGGATGCTGGAGGATGCTCAGTAAATGGCGTAAAAAAAAATGCGGTTAAGGATTGGTCCGGCAGAGAAGGTGATGAAGGTTTGAGTAAAGGTGTTAGAGGTCAAGAACAAGGGCGTAATATTAAATATAAAAGTAGAAGGTCCTTGATAAGACCATATAAGCAAAAAATATGAAAAAGTGTTGGGAGAAGACTGAGAGAGAATTATCAGACCTAATAGGAGAGAACAACATAGATTTAAGAGGAAGGTGGGGCAGACGAATATATGCTAATATGGAGACAGATTGAGAAGAGGAAGTTGCGTTAACAGTTGGGTTATGTAGTGTTTATGGTTAAGGAAAGCGACACGGTACCTGAGATGGATTATGGAGGGGTGTTAAGAAGAGAATTATAGGTGGGGAGAGGATTGTGTGACACTGAAGAGTATCTATAAAGTGGCAAAGTGAAATGTGGAGTAAATATGATAAATGGTTTGAGGTGAAAGAGAGGTGAAACAGGGAAACATTATTATCCACCTGTTGAACTCATAACATATTAATTAAAACCATTAGGGGTTAAAGAGGTGGGTGAAATGGAGGGAGGAAACATCATGGCATATGCGGATGGTTTGGCGGTGTGGAGTGAAAGTAGAGAAGGAAGGAAAAGAATTACTAGATGTTTCGCCGAAAACGCGGAAACAAAAGGACTACAATGAACACTGAAACAGGAAGTGATGGTGGTGATCAGAGAGGCGGAGGATGGTTGGGAGATCATTATTGGTGCACTGAAAGAAGTTAAAAGAATTTAAATACCTGGGTGGAATATAGACAGAGGACGGAGGGTGTGATGCAGAGATCACTATGGATAACAATTCCGGAGAAGAGCAGCAAAAGGGCTGTGTATCCCTTTGATGAAAGACTCCAATTATATGGGTATAGAGGTGAAAAGAAGTATTTACCAAGGGTCTTCGCACCTATATTTGTTATGGATGCAGAGACATGGTGTACACAAAAAGCATGAAAAGTAGGATACCACAGGCAACGGAGATGAGAGAGATCTTAAGAGCAATAGTGGAAAGAAGACTAATAGAGATGGGAATAGAGATGAAAGAAAGAGTCAGAGGGAGTCCAGGTGACACCAGTAGTAAGGGGAGGGTTCACTGTACCCAAAATGGGGAAAAAAATGGTGCAAATTTTTTTACTCTGTGGAGGTCTCCATGGGGTGAAATGATTACCAAGAGTACACACTATGACCTTTGACCTTGACACTGTAAATCATTCCGGCCTTTCGGGCTTCCATTCCTTCATTCTACGTTGTTTGTGTTTGGCGGCCAATTTTTTGGCCAGATTTTTTACGGCCAGCCCAGGTTGCTTCGGCAGGTTGTAAACGCTGTTCTTGTTCTGAATTTTTCGATAGACCAGCACTGGGATTAAATCCATGGAGTCGAATTTGGGCTAATTCCAATACCCTTGGGGCCAGCTCAATACGATGTTTTGACAGCAATTTCGGTCACCTACACAAACGCCTGCCACCTACCACCTGGAATTTACTTACCTCCACCTGGTTACTTACACTCACCAGATTACTTACACTCCACTGGATTACCCACACTCTTACTGGATTTAACTACACACACACACACCTACCA
>JABUQX010135638.1:0-14603 GCA_015478945.1 Trachelipus rathkii
TACCGAGCAAATTCCTACTACTTTGATCCAATAACTCAAAAAACTTACCATCATAACAAAATCATAAAATTATCTATATAAGACGCTAGTACTATATACATTTGACCAATTTATAACTTATTTGTCAGACCTCGAATGACCATACCTTAATTATAAACGTCAGAATAACCATACTCTTCATCCCTATTAATCACTAAGTAAGTTGGCCTTATACCTTTAATAAATATATATCTGTATATCGAAACTTTTAAAAATTAGTAAAATGTATTAATAACCTAATCATATTCTATATTTATTAACAATACTACTCAGATATTATACAGAATATATATCTCATCTTATACTTGACATATATTATGTGACATATGAGCTATTTGTTTACAATCAAGTTGAAAATAAATTAGTTAAACTCTATCCCTGATTATTAAATTTACCCGTAATCTCCAAGTATATATATGGCTTAATGACAAGATTACCCAGTAGCTTCTCGTTATTCTAATGATATTGCAGGATAGGTGATGAGATCAACATTTCAGATATAAGCACTTGTAGCTCTCGAGTTGACATCGCCTGAAATAAGTGCAGTAAAGAAATCTTTGTCTCGCTGTGGAATGGAAACCAGAGCACATGTAGACCTTCGTCATTTGGTGAGATCTCTATCATTAAATCAGATCATATACAAACAAAAAACCCTGAGTAACAAACTTAGGGAGGCTCAAGTCGACCTGTGCACACCTTAATACAAACGCATTAGGACGCGACTTCGTGTGTCTACATTTCAATTCTATTACTTTGGCGTTCTTATTATTTTGTCAGCTCAATGTATTTATCTTGCTCTGGTGGATCCCTTACCTGGAGGTTTAGTGTGTTCAGTTACGAGCACTTTAGACAGATGAAAAAGTTGTGTTGTGAAGAGGTTCTGTGCTACGAGAATGTTAGCTCCTTTACCACTTAGTCATATTCATTTTAACATGAAAGTGGTTCAGATGAGTAGAGTGCAGTCGATGTGTTTTAGCCATCGAATATTACTGGTAAGTGGGCTGTTGCTAACTACATCCATTATGTTTTATCACATCCCTCTATTTTACCATGAAAATCGAGCACATTTATAGCCCTATAATTTGCAAATGTATTCCTGCGAGAACCATAGAATATGGAGCTAATAATATGTTCCCCACTCTGTGAACTGTTCTATAAAATTATTTCTTTGATTAGCTATATAATGATCATAGAATACTACATTATGGTACTATGAATTAATATATTAAAATCAGCTACTAATTAAAAAATATTTTCTAAGAATATATATATACCCTATCATAATAATATATAGGATTAATGTCTCTTATACAAAGGGGTACTAACTAGCTTAATCCGTTGTATGATGATCCTTACTTGCCGCTACAAATGTGTTTTAATGTTGAAAATGTGTAATGTATTCATGTTGGTGGATCAGTGTGCATGTAAGGTGTGCTGCTATGTAAGACATCGTCTAATCGTATGCGGGTAGTCTGTGTGAGTGATTGTGGTGTGATGATTGTGTGTACTACGGTGTCTTGTGTGCGCATCGTTATTGTGATGTGTAATAAAGGCGCGAACATTCTTGTGTTTATCACAAAAACTCATTAATGACTCCCACTTTACTTTCCTAAAAGACAATTGTGCTATTTGATAGAACAAAGCCAATACATAACAAATCAACTTCTCGTCGATCACTTCACACACACACCTATGACCACACACCTGATCAAAGTTGATATTCATTCCAGTAGGGGATTACTCAAAACATCTAATATCGCACTGTAATAATATCTATATAACTATGCATATTATCATAGAAAAGGTTTCATCATTAGTCATCATAATAAACAGCAACTGGTCACCGACGACACACACCTAACATATTAGTAATCTAGAGCATGTGACTGAAGAGTCATAACTACAAGAATGTGAATATTAGCCCAGAAGTAAACATACATATCGATGCATATCAATCAAGGAACCATGACGTACATAAATGGTGTGGTATTTCTGTGATGGGGACAATGCATATACACATACACATCATCACAGCACATGCATTTACAAGGAATACGCGGATCAATGAACATACAAAGGTATACAGTGGATATATCTAGTATATCTATACTCACCTAAAATTACTCACTACATTGTTCTATACTTATACGATATAATCATCATCAAAGTACGAGCTAAACATCAGAATCAAACGTATCACCTATGTATACTATACATATTCAATATCCCATTTACTGCAATAGTTATACGTATGCAATAATATTTGTTCTACACGTATAAAGGGATTGATTCATATGTCTCGAGTTATATATCGTCAACACGGACTCGCTCTTTATGATCAACTTGAGAGTTATTTCTAATACTTCATATATAACTAATTATCTTCCAGTTATATCATAATATTATATATCATTATATATTATAGTAATTATACTAAAATTTTAAAAGCAATACTATATATCTCTAATAATATTTACAAATTTAACTTATATTATATAGGTAAAAAAGTACTTTATCTGTAGCCGGGTAAATATTAGTAGTGGAAAACTTTAACTATCGTTAAGAAGAGAATTTGTTGAATTCCACAGTATTAATTTGGATAAGATTTAGGTTTACTTTGTTGTGTTTTATTTAGTTCAGGTTGTGATATGTTCTTTATGCATGTGAAATTTGTAGCCTGGTTAATGATCATATGCCAATCAGTTGAACTGTAATTGTTGTTTCTTAATATTACAACTGGATAATGATAACATAACATTGTATTGTGCTTAGAAGTATGATCCTAATTGTTCGAGAAAAAAGATGGATAGAAGATGTCTAATTTTTGCCCTAGGCTCCAGTGGCTAGCTCCTTACTGTTTATTCCCATATGTTAGTACTTTAGATAATATGTTACCAATTATCATTCACCTGTTACAATCATTAAATCTAACTCTTGATATGTCCATAGCTGTGTATGAAACTACTGATAAGAATGCCTAAGTTTATGACAGTACTCCAGTTACCCTACCGTTAAAGCATAAAAAAAAGTTGTTCATTGCAAAGCGTTCTTAATCATAAATTAAGAATATATGCAGAAGCATACTTAGCTTTGTTGATAGGGAAGAAAGTTTGCAAATATTATTGATTGTGTAATAGATAGGCTAGGCATGATAACTTACTGATTTATTTAGTTTTTGTTTTTAAATTTATACTACTATACCACTTGTAAAATTGCTTATTGAAATGCAGGAATACTGAGTAGTTTATGCAGAGTGATGTATGATATTATGCGAAAACTTTATTTTTATTTTGTATGGTACGGAACTCGCTTGCTTAATTCTTCCGAAGATGTTGTCATACGTAGGTATGTTACGTGTTTCGACCCTTTACTATGTTTTTAGTCAGATTAATTTAGTTGCGGTTATACCTTGATGTGTGCAACCCTTTGTATTATATGTAGATACTATTTTCTCGTTCACATCTTATCACTATAGTATATGCTCTAGGTTGACTTTTATTGTGGTTATTCCACCTGTAAATGAAGAGAAAATTAATATTGAATTCGTTGAAAAAAAGGTCGAATAGCTACTTTTTAAATATTTACTAGTCATAATGAGTTAGCTTTGTTTCATCTTGCTGTGCTTCATTCTCTATTAACGTATGCTAGAGTCTATCACTGTGTAATCTAATTACTAACTTCTTTGTTGAGCATAAGTATGCAAACTTTATTGAAAGCTGTAATGCTTTTGATATGAGGATCTATTTCGTTGAACAGATGAACATTTGATATAAACTTATGCATATGTTTGCATTGCTAGCGATTAGTTAATAATATTTTTACTCCGGAATCACATAGATTAATAGATCATAGGTTGATGTGCGTGGAGTGGTTTGTTCTATAGATGATGCTTTTACTGATGTTCGGTGTCTTTGTTCAAAGTCTACACAATACATCGGTAAATTTTAATCAAAAGACAAATGGTACTTCGTGACGTCACCAACAGTACTTATCTTACTACAATTGAGGAAAACATAAAACTATTCAAATTATAAATTATTATGTAATCTATTGATTACATAATCATAGATTTGCATTACTAAATGAATTTAAAAAAAACGATTTAAATACAATTATGATTCTATATACCTTAAACTAAAAAAAACATAAAAAAGTATTAAACTAATAATATATCCTAATATTCTACGATACCATAAGAAAATTAAAATGATCAAGATAATAATTCATTAGAAAATCACATATTAACAATTTACAATTAAGTATTAATAATGTCTGTTCATTTTCCAAGAACCAATACCGAAGGCCGAAGCCAGAAGGATAATGTAATAAAAATTTGGCAAAAAATATTTTATTGAGGCGAATCGGTTTTATCGCCCATCCCCTTGATAACATACACAATGAGTAATCCATAATATGACTTGAATCAATGAGATCAATAGCTTTCAAGTAGATCACGTTAGATCACAACTGATGGACTAGGCAGAGGGTAGAATGGAGGGGTAGTATGTGATTTACTGGATTTAACTAGCGCTTGTATTAGTATGCATAACACAAACCTTTTTAAGTAATAAAACATACCACAAAACATCCATATGAATATATTAGTTTGTATTAGCAAGACGGGTACAACGCACAAAATAGCTTTTACAAATACATAAATTTATATTAAACGTCTTTTGTTATGTTATAACCCTTCAATTATCAATCACTGAGGACTTGAAATCAATAGATCACATAGATCAATAGATCAAAAATAGATCACGGAGGTTATAATCATGTGTGGTGATCCGAGCCATTTGTGGGTTGTCTTTCTTGATCTATCTGATTTACTGCTTTTGGTATGTCGAACTATTAGACTTCTTCATTTCCTTATACCAAATAAAATAGAATAAAATGTATTTACGTTAAATCCTTCTTAATCACATTACATTTTATACTCTTACAATCAGACAACACACAATACCTAAAATTTAAGAATCCCCAGTTAACTCTGTGATAAACGTGTACTATTTCAAAATACTTTTGTACAGTGAAATCAAAAATAGATAAATCAATATAGAATACTACCTGAATAAATATAGTATCTAGTAGATATCCACTAGAAAGAGGTAGGAGGGATAAGAGTAGGATATAGATTATTAGATTTAAAACTTAACATGAATTAATCTGATTTACTGGACCTTTAAGGTATAGATATATTTGCGAATATTATTTTATAAATAAGTTATAAAATTAAACAATATATCAAAAATGAATAAAAATTTTTTCCTCATATTCATTTTTAAATTAAAAATTACTCTAAATTAAAACAAATTAAACAAATATAATATCAAAATTTTTTATTTAGCTACCATAACGGGTTATTAAAAATGGGCTATAAAGATAACACAAACAAAATATAAATATTAAAAGTATTTTGTGATAACATATTTGATTACACCCATAATATACGTGAATGACCCTTGAACAACTAAGACTTTATCATAGATCAATAGAGTCAAATTACGAATCAGCGAATGGGTGCATGGAGCAGGGTATGGAGAGGCCAGGCAGTTCTGTTATTTATCCCTAGTATATTCTCAGAGGATTTATTCACATAGCTTTTTGACACGCATGATGTTAACATTATACAACCAAGGAAATTTTTTTAAGTTATAAAATTAAATATAGAGATATATACTTATTTTTTTGTATAAGTAAAGACCAAATATCTAGGGGATTTCCTTGTCCAGATTCTTTTATAAAAAAACAAATTAAAAACTCTAAAATATAAATACTTTTAAATATTTACTTTATTATTGTAACACCACTCATAATGTTACCAAGGAAACAAAACAAAGACTAAATAACATTAGATTTTTTTTTGAGGGTGTTGTTATGATTTTCATAGTAAAAAAAGCCGAGAATATGGACTGTGAAATCCCAATTAGTCAAATAGTTTTTTATCAATCTACTATTCCATGGATAGTGCGGAGTAGGAAAGGGGTATTGGAAGGGCATTTGATCTTACTGATTTGGGAAAAGAGCCTCCCTCTTAAAGCATATTATTAACTGCTTACTATATAAAAGTAAAGGGTATTAAAAAACATATGAAGTTTAAATTTTAATTTTTAAGTTATAAACATAATAAGAATAAAATTTTTAGTAAAAACAAAAATATTTAACAACATATATCAATACAATAATAAATAGGAATTTTTATAGCCTCCAAATAAAACAAAATTGTTAAGAGAGAACAAAACAAAAATACACTAAAAGTTTTTGTGAGTTATGTGTTATACAAAATATACGAACTTGAGTCAAAACTCCATCAATAAGTATCAAAATAGAATCCATAGATCACTCATAAGTGAAAGAAGTAGTAAAAGAGATGGGGTATGGAGGGCAAGATTTGTGAGTTTATCTGAATATTACCATGATTAACTGTTTTAAGAAGCATGCTAAATAAATATGCAAAATTTTTTTAAGTTAATAAAACATAAATAAAGAATAAAATTTTAGAAGTAAAAACAATCCTAAATTAAAGAGCCAAGTAAACTAAATAAATCTAATATTATTTTATATAAGTAAATTAATAACAAAAATTACGTTTAAGAAACAAATAACAAAATAAAATATAAAAAGATTATTTGTGTTATGGTGAGATACAGGTAACTCAAATACGAGTGACTGAAGATTCAATAGAGGTGCAATAGATAAAGTAGACTCCAAGTAAGGAGGTCAATGAAGAGGTAGGAAGGGGGCACTGATGGGGCCATGTTTTTGAGAATCTATCTGCGATTTTTCAACTGATTTTACTGGTTTTGCTTTACTAAGGTATGGCTAAAAATATGCATAAACCTTTTTTTAAGTTATAAATAACTTTATATACCCCAAAGATAGGTTTCCCAAATTTTTAGTATAAGTTAACTAGGACTAAACATATTTGTCGGACACACAAACTATTAAATATCGACTTTTAAAATAGGTTTTCTGGAATCCGATGAACGTGTAAATTCTAAAATGCTTTCAAAAAGAACATCAAAACAAGTTTCGTTAGTTTCAGTGCGTTGGAGCCGATTAAGTCTTATAGCGGCGTTTGAATCGGTCTATTACAAAATATAATGTATCATTGAAACTAATATATCAATTAAAGAGTCATAATAGTAAATCAATAGATCCAAACTAAAGATCAATTTATAATAATTCATAGGAGGGTAGGAGGGTATGGATAAGCGTCACAGTTTGCATTTACTGGATTACTGATTTTACTACTTTAGATATAATATTTAATCAAATATGCAAATTAAAAACAATTTTAAAATAAACAATAAAAATATCTAATTTATTTTAAACTCAGAAAAAGAATGTTCTCAAGAAAATTAAAACAAAAATAAATTAAATTCATTTTATAGAGGCACAATGAATCAAGTTTGAGGACGAATGCTCAATTTTACAAAAGTATACTAATGTTATGTTATACAAAATATGACTTGAATCAATAGATGCTCAATAGATTAATTCAATAGATCAAAATAGATAAATATATCATGGAAGGGTGGAGACGGGGATGGAAGGGGCAAGTTAAATTTACTTTATACTTAGATTTTTAAAACTAGATTTACTTATAAAGATTATTATGAGGAAGATGGTTATATCGAAGCAACATAAAATTTATTTTTTAAGTTATATAAACATATTTAAAAAGAATAGAATTTTTTAGTAAAAACAAAATATAATGAAAGGAAAATTAAAACATGGTGATTTAATTTTTATAAGAGCAAAAACATAATGTTTAAAAAAAAAGTCAAATAACAAAAATTAATATAATAAAGTTTTTGGTGTAAAGTGATATACATTTAATCTAGATGATTTAAATAAGTAGATCAATAGAGTGACCTAAATCAATAGATCATGGAAGGGTGGGAGGGTAATTACGAGTAAGGGGCTGTTTGATTTACGAGAAATTCAACTGATTTAACTAGCTTTAATAAGGTATATAAATATGCAAAATGTTATTAATTTAAAAGATATATATACATAAAAGGAATAAATTTTTTAGTAATAGTAAATATTAAAAACAAGTTAAAATAAATAATTTTTAAAGAAAAAACATAATGCTTAAAAGACAACAAACAAAAAGAATAAAAAATTTTGGTCATGTTCTGTAATAATACTCGAAATGTGCTGTGAATCAATAGATCAATATAGATCAATCAGCCCAAGTAGATCAATAGAGTTCAGAACGGGAGAAGGGAGAAATGGAAACCTCTTGAAATGAGACCGCATTTCCATTGCTCAATGGATTGTAATATATGCCATAAATTTTTATAAACATGATATAAACAATAAAAAGAATAGAATTTTTTTAAGTAAAAAACAAAATTTTTTGATTGGCGAAAAAATATAAAAATAAAATATAAAATTTTTATTGAAGATCTAAACTTGGATAATACTTCTTGTGCCAAATATGTACGGTATTGGCGATATGTTATATCATACAAATAATAATGCACTTGTAATCAATAGATCAATAGATCAATAGCCCAAGTGATCAATAGATCAGTCTCTTTGCTTCAAGGTGAAGAGGGTATGCGAGGACTACTTTGATTACTGATTTACTGATTTTACCGTATAGGCTTCATAACTAAATGTAAATATATATGCCAAAAGTTTTTTTAATTTATAAAAGAAACTTTATAACAAGGAAATCTTTAAGTAATTACCTAATATGATAATTGCAAATTAACAAAAATGAAATAAATTTTTATAGTAAAAAACCTAATGTATAAAGAAACAAAAACAAAATAAAATAAAGTTTTTGTGTTAAGTATTACCTAATATGAATTGAAATTCAACTTAGATCAATACATCAATAATCAAGCCCCGAAATTAAAGAGCAATTACATCACCAGAAGGGTGGGAGGTATGGGAGTTAGGCAGTTTTCTGATTACATGATTTACTGAATTTACTCGCTGTTAAGGTATGTAAATTGGCAAAAAAAATTTAACGTATTAAAATGGGAAGAGAAGGAAGTAAATTTTTAGTAAAAACAGAATTTTTTAAAACACATGAAAACAAAATAAGAATAATTGTTTTATACTAAACCAAAAAACAACAAAAGTAAACCAACAACAAAATAAGATAAGAAGAATGAGATATAATTTTACTACAAAATATGACTTGAAATCAATATAGTAGATTCCATAGATCACATAGATTCAAGTGAGATCTTATAGATCATGGAGAGGGGTACGAGGGGTATGGAGGGCAGTTTTACGATTTGTACCTGATTTTACTGGATTGTGACTGTATTTAAGATGATGTAATAATAGTCGCAAAAAAAAAGAAATTAGTTATAAACATAAAAAGTAATACAATTTTTAAAAAAGAAACAACTAATTTTAACAAGTATACAGAAGATGGTTAATTGACAAGACAAAAAAGTAAAGACAGTAAAGAAATAATGTAAAAGAAACTTGAAGCTTAAAAAATTGAATGTAGAAAATTAACAGAAAGTTAAAAAATTTAAAAAAAAAATTAAAAAAAAATTTAAAAATTTAAAATCAAAAAAAATATAAATAAAGGAAGTTTTAAATAAATTTAAATGAAAAAATAAAAAATAAAAAAATAAAATAATAAGTAATAAAATCTTCCTGTACTTGGGCTACATGTGTGCGCGTAATGACCTAAGTAATTAAATAATGCACGGCCTTAGAGAGAAATCCCAAAAGGACACGATGTTCGACTGTGATATATATAATAATAAGTATATATAAATATATATATATACGGAAATTATATATATATAATAATATATAGTATTATATTATAATATATATAATTTATATATTATACTATATATATGTGTGTGTGTATGTGTGTATTGTGTTTGGTGTGTGTGTGTGCTCGTGTATATGCCTAATTATTATTATATTATTATATCATATATATATATATATAATATATATAATCTAATACTATATATAATATATATATATATTATATAGATATAATATATATATATAATATAATAAGTGACAAAGAGTGTAGTAGTGTGTGTGTGTGTGGTTGTGTGTTCGTGTATAGATCCTCAATTATCCAATATAACGTATATATATATATATATATATATATAATATATGATATATATATATATAATATATAATATATATATATATCATATATATATCGTAATATGTATATGATATATTATTATAGTATAATATTATATATATATATATATATATATATATTATGTATATAGTATATATATTATATATATATATATGATATATATATATCTATATATATAGTATATAACAATGCTGTGTGTGTGTGTTTTGTGTGTGGTGTGTTGTTAGGTGTGTTTGGTTTAAACTTTAATGCTTAATTAATTATTATTAATATATATATTAGTATATATATAGTATATATATAATTATATATATATATATATATAGCTAATTATATATACTTATATATAATATATATATAGTATATATATAGTCGATATATATATATATATATATATATAATATATTAGGTATTGTCCGTGTGTGTTTGGGTGTATGTGCTGTGTATGTGTGTGTGTGTGGTGTTCATACTTTTTGCTATTATCATTATGTATATTATATATACTAATATATATATGATCATATGATATTATATAATATAGTATATATAATATATATATATAGTATAGTTAGTTAAGGTATATATATATATATACAGTTACTAGCTATATATATATCATATATATATATAATCACATATGTATGTATGTGTGTGTGTGTGTTTGTCATGCCCAAATGCATTACTCATATTTCCCTTGAACATATTATTTTTAATGACTATATGATCTAAACCCTCACTTCTTGGCAATATGATATGGTTTCCCCTTCTTGTTCCAGGTCAAAGGTAAAAGAAATTCTGAGAAACCCAGACTGTCCTTCTAGTCCATTTAAATACAGATGGGGTAAAAATAAAGTCTAAAATACATTAGTGGCCAGTTCAGAATTCCTAACCTTCAGGATGCACACGATGAGGCGAGTGATGAATAAAGTGCTCTAACTAAACAGAAGAATGTCGATCGTAAATAATGTCGCGCGAACGAAGCGGGTAAACGGCGGGGGCACAGCTGGGGAGGCCTGGGGCGGTGAATAACGTTCTCAGAACTCAAAAAAGGGCCACGAGGGCTGGCTGATCGGCCTCCGGAATCAATCTAACCGGAATAAAAAATATACCGGAAGTCCTGAAAAAATAATAAAAAATATTACCAGCAGTGTCAGAATTCTTTCCAGAATTTAGCCTCTTGGGTTTCTGGAATGCTGGCGAAAAGTGCTGGGTTGTGCCGTATATACTACTGTATATATTATATATATATATATATTATATATAGTATATATATAATATAATATATATATATATATATATTATATATATATATATATTATATATATACAATATATAATATAATATAATATATATTTATATATAATATATATATAAATCATAAATTAATAAATAAATACATACAATATATGGTACAGTCGTCAGCTTAAGGGAAATCAAAATATCGAAAATTCAAGAAAAATCAGAAGTTTTTATGTTGAAAATATATTTTGCACTTAAAAAAAAATATATTTCAAGTAAGCGATAAATAAGTTTAAGAAAATAAAATATTAAAGAAGCAACATAAACCATTCGAAGATTCTAATGATAATTTAACACTAATTCTATAAAAGAAAGTGTTGAAGCGCAAGTAAACCTTCGTTTCAAGTCATACAATTGAAAAACGAAAAATGAGAAATTAAATCAATTATTTACCTTACCAAATAAATATATTACAAACACATTATAAATGCATGGCACACAAAACCTGCCTCCGTTCCTCGTGAGCGATGACTTATTTATTTACTTTTTATACCTATTGAACCTATTTTTATAACTCTCATATTTCTCTTGAAAAATTAAAAAAATAAAAAACTGCCCCAAAATTGAAAAGCTTCAAATAAATAAATACTTCTATTTCAACTATTAATAAATAAAAATAACAAAATAATAATTAAAAACGCATAATCACTATACATCCATTACTTAATTTACGCAAAATAGTTCCAATACTAAGTGAAGCAACTTTAATGTCACTAAATAGGTCTTTTCATCATAAAGGAGTATCATGGCTTGTTTGAAGCTAAATAATGTAAAGTGTTGTCTTCCAATTCAAACTTAAAAATGTTATACGTATTTGGGAAGGTAATAAATGTCAGAAGATATTTATGACTGCAAATACATTTTAATATTTCTGTAACCCTTCTTTACCCTACCATTCAGCAGGTCTGGATTCCACCTATAATGAAGTGACAAAAGTCCCTTCTGTTTAAAAGGCCTCAATACCCTTTACCTACATTTAACCCCTACTCAAATTACTGGCCGCCCCTTCCATAATTCCCCCATTCACTCTATCAATGCTTTCTCCAGAATAAGAAAACACCCGTAACATCTTCCCAGTTTCCTTATCTATACTTTCCTTCGCACAAGCATCTTCATTCGTGAAATACTTGATCACTACACGCCCTTCCACACTAAATCTCCTTGATCTTTCCCAATTCTCATCTCCGTATACATCTTCTCACACCTATCATTTAGGTATGCTTCGCCATAGCACTTTCACCCTACTACACTCATAAAGACAAATACCTCTCCCTAATTCCCCCACTACTACCATCCGATACGTCCCTCCCTTTATACCAGGGGAAAGCCAAACAACCACTCCGAATCCTAGTGGAACCTCTCCCTCTCTCAACATAAATTATAGTAACCTATACAGCCAATCGTCATATCCACCCTCTGCTCCCTCTGTAACATTTCCTAGACTCACCACATCGTAGACTGTGGACTTTTCTTTTTTTCCTTTAGTTAACGGGCCCTAATAGATTTCATGCATTTTGTATTTCCAAATCCGCCTTCCTGCCACCCACTTCCCCCCCCCAACACCCTCACCTCTATAAATATCCTCATACTCTCAGAAAGAGAATCAATAATCTTAAAATATTCCCCCATCTTTTCCCTCACCTTATCCTCAGTCCCTCCTATCTTCCTTGCCTCTCGCTTAACCCTTCTCCCTACGACCCCTAACATCCTTCTTTCCTTTTCTTTTATTTACTTCTTTTCAGCAATAGTCTTGCTCCCTGTTCCAAAATTTTCTGTCACTTTTTTCTACACCATTCATTATGTGCATTTCTCTTCGCCCTCTCCACTGCCGGCTCTTGCTGCCACTGCTAACCTTCTATATTCCTCCCCAGCTTTCCCTTCTCCTATTTCCCCCCAACCATTTCACATAAACCTTTTTGTGTTTCTTTCACCAACTCTTTAACCTCCTCACTCCACCATGTCCGTGTCCTTTCCTTCTACTTGGCTCCCACCTTTTTTACTCCACATATGCTTCTGGCCTCTTCACAAAATTGTCTCTTTAAATCTCATCCACTCTCCTCGCACTTCCTAATTATTCCGTTCACTCTCACGTGCCCTCCACTCTATCCTTACATACGCCTCCTAAACTCCTCACTAACATTGCAGTATCTAATTTTTCCACCTTGTATGACTCTGCTATTCTCTCTTATTTTGCTCGTGTGTACCTAACCGCTACCTCTCCCCCTACCCTTATCCTAGCAACCACCAAATAAGTGATAAGATAACCCCCTACCTGCCCGTCTGAATACATTTACATCTAGTAATTTGCCCCTATCCTTTCTATTTATAAACACATAATCCATATCGCCTCCCGCCCCGTTATCTCACTATTCCATGTATACTGATGATAATTTCACTTTTCTGAAATAGAGATATGCCTCTAACAATTTGCTCCAGTACATACAAAGGAATCACAGTATTCTCCATTATCATTCTTCTCCCCTACCCAAATGGACGCAATATAATTCTCGCCATCTCCTCTTCGCCACTCCTGATCAATCTCCTAAATAAACAAATTGTTATCATTTACCCGAAAGCTTCCCAACAATTCATTCATACTCAACTCCAAATCTTCTCTTCCTCCTCGCTCGCGTCCATTTAGCTGGTCTAAGTACAACGCATATAAACCCACATTCAGCCCCAAATTTCATTTTAACGCAGATTATCTCAGCACTCACTATTTTGCACATTATATTACCGTTTACCGCACAAACTCTTATTCTCATAACTATTCCTACCGCCCTTACATCGCCCTCTACAGTCTCTCAGTTCAACGGCGCACCGAAATACAATACCTTGAAATGTTCCAAATGGTCCATCTCCTTCTACCTTTCACCTTTGTTTCTGTCAAGCCCTAGGATTCCAATCCTGTTTTTTCTGTCGAAATTAAGCCACACTTGCTCCCTTTTTCAAATCCTGCATTTATACCTCTACACATTCGATGCAACCCGACTCCGAATCTAATTCTCTGTTGACCATACCTAGCTCTTTACTCCCCTTACTCCCTTTTATCCTGGACCTCTTATTCAAGCAACTCATACTTTCCGACTATTCCCACAACTTGATTCGGCTGACGTTATTACCGGGATCCCACAACTGAGGCACTTCC
>JABUQX010135640.1:0-7500 GCA_015478945.1 Trachelipus rathkii
AATTTTATATTACTTATTTTAAAAAACTATTGGGTTCAACTTCCTTTGCTGCCCTTTGCTTATCTGTGCAGTCTCGACGTACTCTATATAATTTTAAACATAAAGACCAGAAATTTGTTATATTCCATTAAATAATATTATCTTTATTTTCTTTTAGAAATGAGATTTATGGGAAGGATCATTGTCCTGTTCAAATAAGATATTTTTTACGTTCTCTTTATTGAAATATTTTGCAACTTAAAATGTTCAATTAATCCTTATCCACATATATGATTTTATATATAAAGGTTACAGATGTCACAATAGCCGTTAAAGAAACCAACCTCGTTATCTCTTCCATTGTTAACACTCTGATAACTCCCAAAGCTCTGCATTAAAGATTCATAACATTTATTTAACTATCATAGTTTTAATACTGAAATTTTGGTACGGAATTCTTGAAGCACGAAGGCTGGAGAGAAAGGTGGCATAAACATTTACGAAAAGAATAGTCTAAGTGGATCGTTCCATCAACTGAATGGGAGGATAGACGAGACAGAGAGAGGAGAGAAGAGAGAGAGAAGAATGAGAGAGAGGGTGAGAGAAGAGAGATAGAGAGAGAGAGAATGAAACTGACAGTGATAACTGAAGACTTGAAATTGAGACTACCTTAAAATCTATATTAAATATAAAAATGCTGAGTATTCATTTGATTGTAATACACTAATAATACGATAAATAGTTTTAAAAAAATTAATTAATATAAAAATTATGATAATATTTATAATAATATATAATATTATTATAAAGATTTTATTTCTTCTATTACAATATTATATAGAAATAAATAAAAAAAAATCATATAAAGTATATTTATTAGCATAAATATATATATATTATATATAAATATACTTTAACTACTATTTACTGGAATACTCACACAATCTTCTATAAATTTTCTGAGAACAAACATATCAACAAAGTCAAGGCAGAAGAATATTTAGGTGTGGTAGTAGTAAGTAGTGTTAGGGTTATGAAATTCAGAAAGATTATAAATTATCTTAACACAAGATAATTAGTATATAGTTAATTTTCTAGGGGAGGAGGAATGGAGAAATAGCATGTCGATTGCTAGGTGATGCTTTGTATATACAGTATGTATATAGTTTAATTGAAAAAACAATTAATACCCTGTAAACAAGATTATATATATAATTACGAACATTATATCGTTCTCATAAGAGATAGGTAACATTTATTTGGAAGATCATTTATAATAATTTACGAAATAATGTATTTAAATCATTTAAAAATAAACTCATCATTATTCTAAAGCTATTAAAATAATATGAAAAATTAATAATATAAATAAAAATATATAACATATATAGTAATAATAATAATGTTATATTTATCATAATATTAAATATTAATAATAAAATATATTAATAGGTATATAATGCATTTTTTTAAATATTAAAAATTACCAAAAATCAAAATATTTATTTATTACTAAAATCAAAAAGGAGTTGGCATTAACGTTATTATAAAATATAGATTTATTGCTGAAATGTTCTAATGATCTTATATTATTATATGGAAATTATTATTCTTAGATAAATGATGCCTAAATGACTATATATTGATCGGATTTGGTAGATAGGAGCAGTATTTATACGTATAGATTTAGTTGTATATAATATTGAGTTCTATATCTATTAACCTATATGTACGGTATAAAGCGCAAGTAAAACTTATGGATTCTTATTCTCGGATACTATAATATCTTTCTTTAATATATATTTCTTTATAATATTATTACTATGTTTTAATATCTATTTTTGAATATATAATATTTTTAATTTCTTTTATTATAGTTATACACATAGAGTATTAATACTTCAAAGTTATTAGGGTTACTTATGATAATAATTTATATATAGATAATAGTAATGTAAATATATATGTATAATATGGTAATTCTTGTATTATCAGGAGACGAGATATTTAGTATTTATACTGTACTATACTCCCTGTAGGGGTGACGCTACCTATCTATAAACATTTAAAATAATATCGTTAGAATACTATGATTTAGTGAGAATGGGGTATATTCTAGCATTTGATAATATCGTTAGTACGAAGAGTGGTAAATACATGAATACGAGATTGAGATAAGTTAGGTTTCTGATTTTCTGAAGTACATAGAGACACCCTACTCGGAGGGGTTGATCGCATGTTTTGATAAAATAATAGAAAGAATGATAAAAAATATTATGAGATTACTTTACATAATCAAGAAGATAGAAAAGGATAAGAGATGAAGTGGATAAGAAAATTGTGGAAGTAAATGAGGAGTTGAGATAAGTGTATTAATATGGTACTATAGGCACAGTGGTGTATGTATTATAGAACGGTGACGGTGATAGTAGTTTTATGTAAATCTAATTACATATTTTTAAATAATACATATATGTATTATATAGTTATACTATAGTTCATTCTATTACAATTATCATATAGTCAATATATTGTCATAATTGCTATATTATGCATGAGTAACTATTTCTAATGTTGAGACTAACATTTTATTTTTCAATATCTCATTATATTTTATTTATTATAATAAGATTTTATATATATTATATATAATATTATATATTATATTATCACTTATTATTATTGTTGAATACTTGACTATATTATGTTTTTTTAATATATTTTTATTTTTTTATATTTATATAATTTTTATTTTATTAGATAATTTATAGATTTGTTGTCATTTATTTATTTTTTCTGTAAATTTTTATCTTATTATTTTGTTTTCCATGTATTTTCTAAACTTTTTTTAAATTATTTGATTTTATTATATTTTTTTAATAATTATTTTATTACTATATTTTTTATTTTATTATATTTATTATTTTTTTTTATTATTATTTTTATCAGTATTTATTTTCAGAATTTAATACATGTGTGAAGTTTTTTTTGTTAATTAGTTATATCTGTTTTTTAGATAGTTTTAAATTAAATTATATATACTATTATTTCAAATGTGGGATAAGATATGAAGTATTTCTTTCTTTTTGAATAACTCGACTATTGCATATTTTTAAGATTTATTTTTTTTGTTGTGACGTTTTATTCTTAGCTTTATCTGTCTTTTTTGCTGATTTTATGATATTTAATTTTTTCTATTTAACTAGTTATTTTTTTTACGTTTTAATGTTGCCACCTGTTTATTTTTACTATTGTGTTTTGTTTTGTTGCTATTACGAATTTGCAAATTCAATATAATCTCACGATTGCATTTAGCTGGATTATTATTTGGAATATTAAGCTCCTTTGCAGAACTTAATACTGATGTTACAGATGAATTGCGTCCATTACTATTTAATTTTTGCTTTATTTTTATGTCTTTTTTTTATATTTATTTTTATTATTATAGTTAGTTATATATATTTAAATATTTATTATATTTCTTTGGTGCTATTTTTTGATGTTGAAGATATGCTAAAACTTCTTAACTCTGAGCATTTTGATGGTTTTCTGAGTTAAATAAATAATATTTTTGCTTTTTCAATTATAGCGTTTGCAACGCATTTTTCCAGGTCGTGGTGCTTCCAGTACAAGCAGTAGTAGAATAATCTAAAATTCAATTTAATCTCTATATACAATTAATATATCACTCAATCCTGGATATACTCTAATTGTATCATATTGGATTTACTTGGATCTTAGTTACTTTGTAATACATATTGATCATTGATATTGATTATTATATGATCTATTGATCCTTAATTGATATAGTATTAAATTATTTTATTAAACTAAACATAAACTTATTTTATATTTTTTAGTTATTATTTTGGCTTATTAAAATTTATGTTTTACATAATGGTCATTTATACTTTTTATATGATTATTATATGAATAAAAATACTATTGAAGATGCATTTAAGAAAACCCTCAATCGCATACTAATATAGAAATAATCCTGAAGCTAATTTTATCACGTAAGTAAATTACTCCACGGGTCACTTTTTAGGCTCATTTTACAAATTATATCACTCTTTCCCTACCAAACCAATTTAGATCCAATTTCATTTCAATATTGGAATTCGGTTTTAATTTATATCGTTTGATTCCTGTGCAAATAATTTTTTAGGTGCTCTTCCAATATTGTGTGTGTATGTGAAAACTCAAAATCTATATTTAATTTTAAGAAGATTTTTTATCTATATTTTTGATTGCAAAACGAAAATATTTTTTTATATTGTTGCAACTTAATCGCAAATCTTTTCTATGGTTTTTTATTCTAAACTTTGATCCAGGGGATGATACTTCTACATCTTATCATCTCTCGGCCTCTTCTCTCAATGATCAGTTAAGGACACCTGACACTCACTCTTAATCTTATCCCTGTCTACATTAAGTTCATCACTTTACATCATAGTAGTTCTAACTTCTCTCTTTCAATCAAGGTAAGCTTAGTTCATCTCCTCTTTTCAACTTAACCATATAACTTAAGAAAAGACATTACACAACCCATCTCTCTCTCCTCCAACCTCCTCATACTTCTCTCTCTCCTCAAACATATACTATTAGTATATTTTATATATATAATATCTAATATATATATATATATATTATAACACTATACTATAATATATAATATTATAGTTATTATATAATTATATATATATATATACACACCACCCCCCAATGTCAATATATTAATAGTGGTTAATATATGAAACTATATAAATAATTATTTATTTGGCTTGTCATTTGTATAATTTCGACTATATTTTAGCACAACCCTCGTACCATGATCACATATTATGTATTACTAGTTATACTATCACATTAATTTATATAGGTGCTTACTTATTTAATAATAATATTATAACCACTTGTAGTAAGTTGCACTTGGCGTTAATATTATATACGATGGAGATCTTAGCATACTAATTATTACTATATATATATATTATATAATATATATATACTAGTGTATATATATACTGGACTTGAGTATTATATATATTTATTAATAAATATAGACATTACTAAACGTTAGTATATTACATATATATACATAAGATAATTCTTATGTTAACTTTCTAAAGAATACATTTTAGTATAGATTACTTGTTATTAATTAGGTCGAGTTTATATTATATACATAGTGATATTATTATTTCATATATATCAATACTTATATTATGTTATAGTATATATTTTATTTTTATATATTATTACTTTAATATATATATTATATTATTATTCTTATTTATATATATATATATATATAAAATTATATTATATATATAATATATAATTTATATTATTACTATTATTATATAATTATATTATAATATTATAATTTAATAATTATATATCTATATATATTATATATTATATATATATATATAAAACTGGTATTAATTGAGACTCTGAAAAAGAGGATGTCTGAGAGGAGTCATTGCTTTGAATTCAACGAAGAGATGCTGAACAGATTGTGGGAACCGGTTACAGAACCCACAAGGTGGAGGTTGGAACCTTGGAATGTGGTGTTCGTGAATGAGTGAGGTTAGTGTGTACAATGCAGAGGAGTGCAAGAACTACATCCTGGTGGTGACGTGGCTACGCGCCGACGTGGCGACGTGACGGTGAGCAGAGTGTCATTCACCGATTTCAAGTTTCACAAGTCTCAACTATTCTTCACTTCGATATCCAAAATCAGCGCTTCTGTGAGTAAACTCTGAAACCCTGAAGGAGTTAAGGAATGTTATCGGACGAAATGAGGTTGGCACTCCTCATGCCTATGGGAAGGTAGGAAAAAAATTTGCTGCGATAAAAGGAGAGTTTAGTTTATTTACAAGCTTTTCCTTGCATGATGGCAACCCGAAATGGTATCGAGCAAAAGATGACTGATTAATTATCTACGGACTTGGAGCATTGTCAAAAATTTGTGCACAGTTAATTTTGGTTTCGGGGGTAAAGGGTCTGCAAGCTTGTAGAACACAGCAGGAGTCTATACAGTATATATATATATATATATATATATATATACATATATTATATATATCTAATATATATTACTTTTCATATATATATATAATATTATATTATTATTATTTATATAATATAAATTTATATGTATATTATAATATATTTATATATTATATATATATTATATATATATATATATTATATTATAATATATTAATATATATCATATTTATATATTTATATATATAATATTATTATCACAGTATATTATTATATATATATTATATATATATATATCGATGGGCCACATCACTCTTAGTTTCGCCTCTGCTGGAGGAGTAAGAACCGAAGATAGTGGGGCTACAAAGTTTTTGAAATTAAAAGATCAACAAAAAATCCCCACAATATGGAAGCTAGTACCAAATGGTCGACATCGAAAATGATCGACAGGTCAAATGGTCGACGTTTGTTTAAAAGGGGACTACCCCAAATGGTCGACAGAACAGGGAAATGGTCGACACGAGATCAAAATAATTGCCCCTACAGCAAGCCGCAGACTCAAGGATAAATTAGGTTAGGTTAGGTTAAGTTATGTTAAGTTAAGTTTTGTTGGATTCGTTAGAGAAACTCTAAGTAACCAGATTTTTCTTACAAATGCCGAACATTTGGTACTAGCTTCATAATAGAAAAAAAAATCTGGTTATTTAGAGTTTCTGTAACGAATCCAACAAAACTTAACTTAACCAAACTTAACCTAACCTAAAATTTTCTTACCCCCTGCAGCTGGCTGTTGACCATTTGACCTTTCGACCATTTCCCTGTCAACCATTTGGGTTAGTTCCCACAATATGATCTTGTTTCATTTGGAATATGTTCGGTCGCGACATCTTGATGAAACTAATAGTCTCGTGTATTCATATTCAATAGTACAATAAACTGTTGAATAATTCCACGATACAAATCAGCAGTTATAGTGGTTTCAAAACAGAAAGTTCCTGTCACATGACGAAGGGAATGGCGCGCAAAACCTTAACTTTCCGAGCATGTAATGCTTATTCATGAAAAGTATGAGGGATTTAGCTTTTCACATAACCAGCCAAATGAAACAGTCTTATCACTAAAATATGCACAATTCAACCCCTCAATTCTATTTGTATCAACAAAAGAACTTAATTAACGACAGTACCGACAGTACCGAAAACGTTTTTCAAACTATGGTTCTTACAGTTCATGGACAACAATAAATAAGACTGGGAGTCAATTTTAACCTTTTGTAGCCCTGAAAACAGAAGCTGGTGAAAGTCAAACTATAATAATAATTTTCTAAGGTATTTTCTCGGTGAGCGTGTTAAACGCTGGCGCACATCAGCATAACGTCGGCCAGTTGATAGAAATGGCCGGGCTGAGCTCTTTCAATTATGTACAGACCATGCTTCTTGATTTTTTTTTAATCAAGCAAGTTTGGAACTGCAGATTAAAGAAACCAGTTGAAACACTCTGCCA
>JABUQX010135641.1:0-5000 GCA_015478945.1 Trachelipus rathkii
AAGATGATCGTGATGATGTATAGGAGTCTCTTTAAAGGTACATGATATTAATTGCATGAAAATGCTCTATCTAAACATTATGAAATTAATATTGTGATATCTTAATATAATTGATGATTTTTAAACGTAATTTCAGCATTTATATGGTAAAATATAATTTTATAGTTGATTTCTTGATAATGCAATTATATATCAAAAAGCAAGAAATAAGGGAGATAATTATTATTTAACTTATAAGTTATTTAGTAATGTACTTAAATTGATACGTTTATAATTGAAATTTCATATTTGTTTTTAATATATATATACCAATATATTTATTCTTAGATAATGTTATAAAATATCACTGTTTTATAATTAATAAAATTTATTAATACTATTACTTAATATTTATACGCTTTTATTCCGTATAAAAAATATATATTATTCACATAATTCAAATTATTATGACTCTTGTTTATTTATCCTAAATTTTACATAACTATTTAAATTATATTTGAGTAATCCTATATAAAATATATTTAGTATATTTTATAACTATTTATTTTATCATGCATTTGAAAAAATAATAGTGTTATTCATAATATTGATGCAATTTCAAAGCAATTTAGGTATATTTTATAATTAATTGTTTTTATAGGTAGTCTTTAAGTTGACGTTTATGTAAATAGAATATTTATTCATATAATATATTAATTGTATTTTTATTACTTTTATAAGTTATATAAAAATATTTCTAATATAATAGTTGTGAAAACCTGTTTATATAATATAATAATAAATTATTTAACTTCTATAAATTATTAACGCTTTTGTTTAATATTTATAACTTACATAATTATAGAAACTCTTAATAAAGTACGATTTTTCGCTAAATTTTATCAACATTGAACATTATTTGGTATTCTTTAAATAAATTGATATAAAGTTTTAAACGGTATTTCAGCATTTGAATAAAAATATATCATTTATTGATTTATATTAATGATATATATTCAAAATTTAAATACAGAAAAGCGAATTTATTATAATAGTTTTGTGTCTTAAAATTGATTTGTATTTTATATATGAATTATTATCAATATATTGATTATATTTAAATATACAAAAATATATTGTTATTTAGTGTGAAAACCTGTTTAATAAAATATTTTATCTTTCTAATAATTCCGTAATACTTTTATTTTACTGCATTTAAAATTTATTCACATTACATAAATTTAGAACCTATCTTAAAAGTCGATTATTATTTCCTAATTTCACATTGAAATTAATTTGTTACAACATATATCTATTTAAAATTTGAAGTATTATTTCTAAGTTTATTATGTATTCCCAGCAATTTATGAAATAAATAATGATGTTTATCATTGAAATGTATATATATACTAATTATCTAATAAAATATGCAAGAAAAGTTGATTTATATAATTATAGTTTAATATAGGTGTAATATTCAATTGCGTTTTTATTATAATGAATTTCAATATTTGATTTATTTATATATAACCAATAATATTCATTATAAGTTGTGATAAAACTATACTGATTTTAATATATAATAAAATTTATAATATCTAATTAACAACGTACTTTTGTACTTAATTTTTACACAGTACTAATTTAGAATCATCTTAAAAGTAACGATATTATATTATTTCCTATAAAATTTTAATGACATTTGATTTTTGTTACATCTTAAATAATATATTGAGGAGTGTCTGTCGGAGATACGGCGAGTGGACTCAATAGGTCGCGGGTTTCGAGACCCTAATTTTCAGGATCCTATGTGGTAAAATTACAATAATAAGTTATCACCTCTGAATAAGGGCTGATGCCTGCTGTCTCGAGTGAGATGTCGAAACTTTTTTACACAATAGAAAAAAGATAAATTATAATGAGAATTTATTAATTATATATATTGTTTTTTTAGGTTGTTCACTTATGTATAATTATTTACCCCTGATTATATGAAATTTTAATATAGTTTTATATAATATTATATATATACCAAATATTTCATTAGCTGTTAAAATTACTGTTTTATAAATAAATTTTAAATAACTATATCTAAAATTACGGCTTTGCTTTAAATTTTCACATTACGAATAGTCCACTCTTAAAAAAGTTACGATATTATTTTAATTATTCACATCACTATATTATTGATAAATTATTTGGTAATATCTTATAAATATTAGAGTTATATTTAAACGGTATTCAAGCATTTGAATATATATATAATTATAGTGTTTCAATTTTGAAAATGCATTATATATTATCAGCAGAGAGATCGAAAAAGGTAATTCTATAAATTTACATGCAAAATGTTTATATTGTAATGAAAAATTTATATTTCTAAAATTAGCTTTTGATATTTAATCAATTAGATTGTAGATATAAACCTGTTTTTAAATAATATTTTAACATTTAAAAATTATACGCTTTATTATTTCTTTAAATAATATTATTATACTAATTATACATAAATTTAGATCTACTTAATATAAGATACGTATATTTTATTTATTACCTAATTATTTCCATTTGTAAAATATTCTATTTATGGTAATTATTCATTAATTGTGTTGAATTATAACGGTATATTTTAATAATTTAGGCATTTTGATAAATAAATATATATTGAGTAGATATCATTATATATGAAAATGCAATTATTCAAAATAATTAGCAATAAAAATGAAATTATTAAATTGTTTGATGCGTGTCTTAAATTGACGTTTTGTAATGAATTTCATAATTTGTATTTTTAATATTATAATATATCATAATTATAATTATATTATTATATTGTTATATAAAACTTTAATTAGTATATTTAATATTAAAAAATTTTAAACTATTCTTAAAATTACGCTAATTTATCTTAAAATATTTTCTACTGTTAAGAAATACTCTTTGCGAATTGCCTTATACAGTTTGATGGGACGCCGACTGGTATCTTACATTGGCAGTAAGCGTTTTAGAATGATAAACATACATTTCAACGGAATATTAAGCAATATATTTGTATAAATAGTTAGAAAATATGTGTCAATAATTGAAATACAATTTCAAAAAGCAGATAAAAGTGATTAATTTATTGTTTTTAGGTGTACCTTAAATATTTGATTATGAGTACGTTTTTTAGTGCTAATTTCCATAATATTATTGTATTTTTTATCATACGAAATATTTCAATAGTTGTGAAACTCTGAATATTTGTTATTATAATATAAATAAATTTTTCATATTAGAATATATTAGTCACAATATATTCATAAAAAACGTACTGAAAAGAGTAATTTAATTTTATATAATATAGTATATTTTTGGTGTTTTGAATCTGCAGAGAGTATATAAAATATAAAAACAAAATCTATTTAGAAATACGGAAATTTAAATATTTATTGATTATTTATTATATTAACCAAAATATAATCATTAGTTGTGATAAACCTGTTTTAATAAAAAAAATTTATTATACTATCTCAAATATACGTACTTTTTCTATTAAATTTATCTACCATTACAAATATTTGAAACTCTTATAAATAAGTTACAGTATTTTAAATTATACTAGAAATTCTACAACAGCTCTTGGATGTTATTTTCATAGATATCCTATATGAGAAAATTGTTGGACTGTGTTTATTAACTGACGGTAACTTAAGTACTTCAGTTTCAGGAGAAGTAACTATGAGTCATACTATGAGTTACGTGTTTGTCCACTTTTGGAACAGTATTTCGAGCAAATTATATCAGAAATGAGCGATGATAAAAGTGAGATTAAACTCATATGTCTCTTATTTAGTCGTTGTTTAAAATTGGGTAGCTATGCTCTTAGGTACGGTTGGCTTGGTACTTGCAAGTACTTTGGCATTTTTAACTTGCCAATATTTTTTAATCGTTAATTTTTTATCATTTTTATACTTTATTGATATTATTATTTTCTTATAATGTTATTCTAAAATAAATTTCCATTTAATGAACTTAAAAATGTCAATATATACTATTATATATATATATATAATATATATATATATATATATATATATGATTATATATATATATAATATATATTATATATAGTACTATATATATATAGACTATATATAGTATATTATATATATTATCAACCAACTTTTTTCCCCAAGACAGGGGTAAGGTGAGTAACATGCCACCGAAACAGAAAGTAGTAGATGAACAACGTCGAGAAAGAAAGCCCAGCCTTACATCCAACCTTTTTACATATTAGTGAGAACTCGCCGCCGTCAGAAAATCCACCCTGAGCTTCACGGGACCGCGACGGACCCTCCACTATGGTCATCTCGCAAATGTGGGGTTCATCCCTTGGCCCAGGTGGGCCACAACCATACACATTCACAAAACCCCGCTTCACTCCTATAATGTACCTTTCTTCTCGCCGCTGCCAAACTCACATTTTCACCTACCAGCCTTCTTTTGCTGACTCATTCCATCTTTTTCCTTCCGCAATTCTCTTCAAGAAGCTGCTTTCCCAATATCACTCACCATATAACATACGCTTAACCAACCAACTATCCTTCCTACCTTTCCACATGACCAAACCATCTAAACGTCCTTCTTATTCTCCCTCATTTATTCCTTTTTTTCACACCATATACAACTCTGGGTAAATACGTTCATTTCCTCATGTTTATTCAATGTCCTCTCACACCTCTGACACGCCCCTAGAGTCCATCTGAATACAATGTACTTTAGAATCTATACTCTTATTCCAGACCATAGGTCTCACTACTATATCATTAACACAGGTAAACATACCCTCCGCCCAAGACCTAGCACACTCAGACTTAATATCTTTCACGTCAACCAAAGGATTTAATTGCGAGGCCAAGCCACCTTCCTGCAATTCACAACTTTCTTAATACACTCTGCATCATTCCCGTTTCCTTTTCGATGTCAACATATATATTCTAAATATTTAAACATGCAGTCACGTTGTTCCAGCTGCCTCA
>JABUQX010135641.1:10000-17500 GCA_015478945.1 Trachelipus rathkii
AATAGATCAATACAAATCATAACTATCCGGAGGCATACTTCCCATATTATTAATTCATCCTTCCAAAACGCAAAACAAAAGTTCTTTCAAACAAGAGTTCCTAACCGATTCGACGCCGTAGATCTTTCGGACCAATACTAGACATATATATCTTGCCCACTATAACCAGATACACTTTTGATAATTGGCAATCAGAACTGAGGGAAGGAGAAACTTAAATCAATCTGTTTCTAACTATCTAATAATACTGCTAAGTTAACCTGTTATCCCCGGGAGCCCTGATCCCTCCTTCTTTTACCATCCATCTTAATTCTGATATAATGGGGTAGGCTCTTAGATAATTCCTCCTTCAGTCTCCTTATATAAATCTCCAGAGTACGGAAAACTTAAGTTAAAAGGTCAATGAACAGGCTTGCCATAACAAGGCGTTTGGTATATCAGCGTATTCCAACAAAAATCAGCTATCAACGATTCTCGCCCTATAAAATGATTGAGAGAATTGGAAGAGATAGTGGAGGATCCTACCATATCATCTTATGAGGATGATGTTAGGTTTATTGTGTGGTACGAATGAAATCTATCTATTATGAAGAGAAGTTTTGAGAGAGGAATGGTAGAGGAGTTTTTCAGGTTAAAGGTAAGATGATTTTAGTAATGTATATAAAATAGTAGTATATAGAGTAAGGTTATGGTATTATGAAGTGAAGGATTAAAGTCACTTCAGTTTGTAAATTATTATGTTTGATGGTGAGCCAGCCTGGAAAAAAGTATCTGAGTATTTAAAATCATATATAGGATATATGTTTGATAATGTAAAAAGGGTAGCGAAGATTAGATTGCCAGAGAATGGTATAGAAAATTGTGAATGCACTATAGGTGGCTTGAGTGCAAGTTAAATCGTTGGTGGATCAAAGGGACTAAATCTTGAGAGATACTAGTGGCTATGGGTTTTACATGAGGGTATGTTTGATTACTATACGTGTTTAAATCTATAGTAGTGGGACGTATGGTCTAGCGGAATATAAGAGGTATTATATAGATCTTAAAATTAATACAATGTGTTCAGATATGGCAAATCTAGTGGCGTGTATGGTGTAATAATAAGAAATTGAATAAATAGGAGGAAAATTAGTAAAATACTACTTAGTAATAAATTTAAAAATAGATACAATCTTTAATAAAGAAGATAGTTGTTGGTGTGGAGAAAGGGGTAAATGAGAGAATAATGAAAGTTAACGTTAATGTAGATGTGATTTTGGTGAATTATTAGTGGAAAGGATGGGATGATATACCGGTCGGTTAAAACGGATTATATAGTTGATGAGTATAGTATGGGAATTCGACCGGATGGTAGACAGAAGAAAAAGTGGAATGAGTCAGTAAAAATGTAAATTGCCCTGGACGGAGGAAATTGTGTAGAGTGGTATCAGAGGCGTAGAAGAAAGGTGCATAACAAGAGTGATGGCGGGGTTTTATGAAGGAGGTTATATGGTTTGTAGCCTCATAACTCTGTAGTGGCCAAAGGAATGTAAACACTATCCATTACGACCCAGAGGCTATAATTGACTAGATAGATGTTTCATATAAGTGATGAATGTTTAAGAGTTTGCTTGATATGCTTCGCCTAGTTATCCAGGCATGATACATAAATCCCGCTAATTGATGGAATATTTCATTATATTAGATACGGACTAGTAAGTTATTACCTATCCATACTTAACTTATGGTATAATAGTAGAATGAGTATAGGGAGTATTGGGTATAATATTGTTTACAATCTCCATGGCGTGCTGCTAGGCTTATATATATATTCTATTTTCTATTACTACTACTAATCTATATATAGCTTATATATTATATGATGAGGCCGTATTATTTATATATATAATATATTTATAATATATATTAATTAATAATATATTATATATATAATTATTTATATATAATATGATACACCTTATATAATATATATGTTTAATATACTATAATATTATAATATATATACTATATATTATATATTAAATTATTATATAATAATATTTATATTACTATATATTATATTATCGGTGATCATGTATTTATACGTAATAATATAACCTACACTTCTCTAACTTCCAAGATATACCTTGGGTAGAGAGAAGATGGAGTGTAATTGATGAATAGTTTATGTTTTGAATTGATTTGAATTAGAATTATATATATATATTAATATATATTATTTATTAATATATATTAATAATATAATATATATATATATATATATATTATATTATATATATTATTTAATTATAATATTATAGTTTAAATAATATATATATATATAATATTTATTAATAATATAATATTAATATATTAATAATATATATTAAATATATATATATAATATATATCTATAATTAATATATAATATATAAATTTATATAATATATATTAATATATTATAATATATATTATAATTAATATATTTATAATATATATTATAATTATATAATTAATTATTAAAATATATATATATAATATATTATATAAAATTATATATATATAATATAATATACATCAACAGTATCTACGACCTTGATCTCACTCCTTCCATTCCATCATTTTTAAACAGTGAATTGTTGTAATGTTTGATGCTGGGGGGGATATAATAAAAGTGATTTACAGCAAAATTGACATCCTATCATATCAAAAAGGATTTTATAGGAGAAAGGGAGACTTTTTTGTTTCAGTTAGTAGATGATGGATAAGTGTGGTTGGATGGCCGACGATTATTATTATCCTGAGATCTTTATTTCAAATGGGTTTTTCAATTCTGAATATTGTATTGTATTGTGGGATCCGAGGCAGGTAATGCGTTATTTACAAATGGGGAGATGTAGTGTTTGTATACAATTGCAAGAGTTTCTTTATGCTGGCAAAAGTTTGTTCTTGTTAGTGTTTTTAGTACATTTAATTTATGTGTGACTCTTGAAGTGAAATTGTTTATGTGGAGGTGAATGTCATATGTTTATCAAATGTCAAACCTAGGATTGTTGGTTGTTTGTTGAAAGGAAGTCTTTTGTTTGACGTGAGTATTTCTAGATGGATACTATATATTGCTCTGTCTGGGGGTAAGTAAAGCAAAAGTGGATTTTTGAAATGATTCAGTCATTCTGCTCATTGCGTCATTCTTCAAATTGGTTTATATATTGTTGTATTCTATGCATTCAATATTTATAGATGGATTTTGAGATAAGATTCTTAGTTCATCAGCTTAACTACTTTATTAACTTTTATGGAAGGGGAATTAGGATGAGAGAGGTCATGTATAAAAATGCTAACGAGTGTAGGTGAAAGAATGACTTCCTGGAGACTCTTTTATATAATTTATTTGAACAGAAGGTGTGCTGTTCTTGGATGACTCTAGCTGTGTGAGCAGATATTAGATTGTCTATTATTAATTTGTCTGTGATGGCTATGTATGTGTTTAAGACTTTGTCTATTAATAGGTGACAGGGGACTATATCAAATGCCTTGTTGATGTCTGTTGCTGCAAGGAGAGTACGTTAGGGGGAGGAGACATTTGGT
Source organism: Trachelipus rathkii (assembly GCA_015478945.1). Lineage (NCBI taxonomy): Eukaryota > Metazoa > Arthropoda > Malacostraca > Isopoda > Trachelipodidae > Trachelipus > Trachelipus rathkii. The sequence goes on from JABUQX010135641.1 coordinate 13,568, forward strand.
TAAAAGCAGTAGGAATGTGTTGGATTTGATCACTTAGGAGGGTGGTAATAGAAAGCAATTGTCGAAAACCATGTCGTAGGTCTGATAGAGAGATAAAGGGGAAATTCTAGGGAGGAATAATTTTTCAAATATTTTAAATATTGCAGAAAGTAATGATATAGTTCTGTACGAAACTGCGTCATTAAATTGTTTGTTTGATTTTAATATTGGTATTATATATTCATGCTTCTACAAAGGTGGAAGGGTGTTGATTTCTCATGTAGCGTTAAATATTTTTGTTAGTATTGTGGTAGTATATATTTCCTAGGGGCTTAAGGTGAATATTGAATATGATCGGGTCCTACTGATTGGGAGTTTTAAGGCTTTTAATAAGGTTGAATACTTCTAATGGAGTTCTTTTGTTTTTAAACTTTTAAGCCATTTAATTAGTAGGGGTTTGTGGGTTTATGACTAACTTTTGGACACGGTTATATAAGAATATTGCGATGATGCTTGGGATTGGGAATTTTTCTATTTTGTATACAGATGGCTTCATGGGTTGGTGGTGGTTGAGTGTTTAAAGTGTGGAATTATTTTATTGTACGCAATATTTTTGTAGTGTTGGCCTTGGGGTTTAGAGTTTGGGTATTGCTGAGGTCTACGGTTTAGTTTAATTGGTCCTGTGGTATATTTTTTCTGTGGGAGTTTCTTTGATTAATAAAGGGGTTCAATTTCTGGGGAAAAGTTGGGGTTGAATTGTTTGAGGTGGTCATGTAGGATGAAATTTATATATGCTTTTATAATTAGATAATTGAAAAAGTATCGTATAGCTTTATTGAGATATGTAAAACTTCTATTTGAAAAGAGTGTACTGTACTAATTATGTAAGGTCTTTATAAACTTTTCAGTTTACTTCCTTGTTGTGTGTGTTTATTTTTAAATATGTGTTTGTAACGTGTTTATGTTGAATTGTGATTATTGCTGGAATGTGATCTAAGGAGAGAGCATAAAACGTTCGGCAATTTGTGGCTACTTGAATCTGGAGGGGGTGGGAGCAGAATGAAATGTATGGGGATGTACGGTTCTGGATTATATATATATATATATATATATATATATATATTATTATTATATATATATATATATATATATATATATATATATATATGTATATTGTTGTGTTATTATATATTATATATATATATATATATATATATATATATATATATATATATATATATATATATAAAAAAAATATATATATATATATATATATATATATATGTGTATATGTATTATTTATTATATATATATATATATATATATATATATATATATATATATATATATATATATATATATATATATATAATATATATATATATATATATATATATATATATATAAGTATAGTATTCAGCAATGATTAATAGCCTTTAAAGAGAAACTTGTAAATAATTTAGAAGAGTCGGTATTTTATCTAAAGTAAGATTTTTTATTAATATATTAAAGCACAAATTTTCTGTGCTTTAATATATTAATAAAAAATCTTACTTTAGATAAAATACCGACTCTTCTAAATTATTTACAAGTTTTCTTAAAAGCTTTTTTATTTTAATATATATATATATATATATATATATATATATATATATATATATATATATATATATATATATATATATATATATATATATATATATATATATTTATATAAAGAATTAATTATAAATATAAATATAATAATAAATAACAATATAAATATAAATATAAATAAATATAATATAAATATAAATATAAATATAAATATAAATATAAATATAAATATAATATAAATATAATAATAATTATAAATATAAATATAAAAGTAAATAAATAATAAAAATGGAAAAGTATATTCATATGTGAATATATATGAATATATATATTATGCTATATTATATATTACATATTATTATATATATTATTATAAGATATATATTATATTATTATTATTACACATATTGTTATTATTTTAATACATGTTATTATTAGTATTATTATTATTACACATATACATATACATATATTACAATATTTTTCTTGAAAATACAAATAAGCTAATGACTTCAGTTTATTAACTTATCTCATATACATATATTATTATTATTATTATTATATTATTATTATTATTATATTATATAAAAATTATATATAAATACATATATATTTTATTATTACAGCGAAAGAACATTTCAGGCATATTAAAATTTATATATTAAATTATATTGTAATGCATATGTCACTGCATTTTATATCTATTATATTATTATTATATATTATATTATTATATATTATATACATATATATATTATACATATACATATTATTATATTACATATTATAAGTGACCATATTTACTATATATATATATATATATATATATTTATCATTTATCATTTATCATTTATCATTTATCATTTATCATTTATCATTTATCATTTATCATTTATCATTTATCATTTATCATTTATCATTTGAATATCATTTATTATTTGAATATCATTTATTATTTGAATATCATTTATTATTTGAATATCATTTATTATTTGAATATCATTTATTATTTGAATATCATTTATTATTTGAATATCATTTATTATTTGAATATCATTTATTATTTGAATATCTTATTTATTATTTAAATATCATTTATTATTTAAATATCATTTATTATTTAAATATCATTTATTATTTAAATATCATTTATTATTTAAATATCATTTATTATTTAGATATCATTTATTATTTAGATATCATTTATTATTTAAATATCATTTATTATTTAAATATCATTTATTATTTAAATATCACTTATTATTTAAATATCACTTATTATTTAAATATCATTTATTATTTAAATATCATTTATTATTTAAATATCATTTATTATTTAAATATCATTTATTATTTAAATATCATTTATCATTCTTTATTATTATTATGAACCTTATATTATGACTTATATTATTTCCATTAATACAAACTACAAATAATTTAAATTTTCAACCTTAAGTTTAACCGTTATCACGATACCCTGTTACTATTTTGTTTATTGATTATTATAATGCTAGTTACCCTTCTGTGTTATTTTTATTTTTATTTTTATTTTTATTTTTATTTTTATTTATAATTTTATTTTGATTTTTAGTTATTTCACATCTATATTCATTTATATTTATTTATATATGACTGTTTATCTATTTGTATTTATATAACTATGTTTTCAGTATCCTGATGATGGGCCACGACGGCTCGAAACGTCGATGATTTAAATATTAAATATTGAATTAATAAAGTTCTATAACCTTCATTCCGTCCTTTTTTAATATTTATTTATATATATATATATATATATATATATATATATATATATATATATATATATATATATATATATATATATATATATATATATATATATATATATATATATAACCAGATAATCAGACACATGTATCTTCACTGAACAACTTTACGCCTGGGTCCTCACGAATGGTATGCCGAGCGTGTTACCACTCAACCACGACAAGCTAAAAAGATACGCGACTTAAAACCTATGAAAGAGTGCTCTATTCAATAGGAATAAGGACCGCCTATGTCAGGACAGATACCTCAGCCACGCATCTCCGCTTGCACCGGGTCAAAAGGTAACACAGGACCCATGTAGGAGACCACTCTAGATCGGGAGTATAATTTGTATAGATGGGCCGTATTCAGTTCCAGGTTCGGCGTCAACTCCTGAGTGAATTACTTTTTCAGGAGGCCAGATTCGTTCTGTAGGTCAATAAACATTTATCAAAGCTGCAGACTTAAACCCATGAAAGATGCCTTATCGGGAATAGCAAACTGCCCATGAACAGACGATTTCAGGTCGTGTACCAGTGGAGAACCATTTCTAGATCGGAGTATACT
>JABUQX010135641.1:22500-31688 GCA_015478945.1 Trachelipus rathkii
ATTGTGGAAGCCAAGAAAGTTAGAGAAAGTTGAAATAAGGAGGTTATTCTAGAATTTACTGGTAGATTACATATAAGATAGCTGCTAAGTCTGAGGTTATAAAGCTAGCGCGAATCCTTCTCATTAGAGGAGATAAACGAAAAGAGTTATGAAGGGCAGTGATGGTTATAATAGTGATTGTGTAATGAGATTGACGGAACAAATCTGCTGACAGAAAGAAAATGAAGTAAGTCAGTGAGATCAAAAGGTTTGATGAGACGAAAACTCCTAGACTCCAATTTTTAAGAAAGGTTCTGTGGGTGAAACCACCCCGAATATGCTCCATAAAGAGGCAAGCAACCTTCTTTTAAATAATAAGCAGCTAAGACGTTGGAAAAAAATTTAAAAGGTGATTCATAACACCCAACATCTAAGAAGCTTGTTTAGCAAGAGAAGCACTATTAACCTTCAAAGAAATATCATGAGTATAAGAAACACCGAGAATTTTAAAATCAGGCGAAGGATTTGGTTGTGTGTTTTGGAAGTAAATGTTTTTGTTGTGTGGAAGATTTAGTCGAGCAGGAAAAAGATGAAGGTGCTGAGTGTTTGAAGTATTGAAAACAATCCTGGTACCTCTGTTCCAATTGAAAATTTGAGAAAGATGTGCAGGTAGATGAGACGCCTTTCAAAATAAAAGGAATAATAATGGGTGGAGTCGTCGGCCGCAGGTAGACCACGAAATGTTGCAGAAAGAAACGAAGAACGAGACCATGTACTATACCTTGAGAAATCTTAACAGCACCTATCCCGTCACTAAAAGCCAGTAACTCCCAAAGAATGGAAGTGAGGGAGTGGACGATGTGTATTCTTTGAAAGCCACCTCTCATATCACCTCTGAGACAGTTAATCTTTCACCATAGTAAATTTGATTAAAAATGTATTCGTGCTGTGTGTTTATGGAAGTCTGTGGACTATATGTGTGAAGGAGAAGGTTGCTGATTGTTTACTAAAATTGTCTGCGTAGTACTAAAACTGTGGAGTCTCGATTGATCTGGAGATACCCTCTTAATTTTTTTTTTACAGTGTAATAGCAAAGAAATTCTAAAATTTTGTCGTATGAATATTGTTTCAGTTAGATCGGTCTTCGTCGGATATAATTTGGTGGCTAATAGGTAATTTTAGGGCAGGTGGTTGAAGTGGTATCTCCTTGCAGCAACCGTAAAGTATTTACCAATTTGATGGTAGGGTGGGAGTCATTGGGGCATGGGAGTGTCCTTTCTTATTTATATTGTCTTTGATGTGTGTGATATAGCAGAAAAAAGCTAAATCTCTTTGATAATATCTTTCATTGTGTAGTGAATCGGTTTCAGATAATAATCTTGGGTAATAGGTACATTATTCGGCAAGGGTGTTTGTGATGTATCGTGTTCTGCACAATCTCGGTAAAAATTTTACAACATTTATGTAGTGTATAAAGCGTACAAGCTAATTATATTGTTTTTCATGCTGGTCATTTGCAAGAAAATCTACATTTATATATATGTATTTTATGTTAGATCGTTTGAAGGTAGAATAATTTTGGTGCTTAGGGTAATTTAGGTGCAGTGTGTGTTGAGAGTATCCCTCCTGTTGTTACAAGCCGCTAAAATTTTAGAATTTTGATTGAGTAATAAAGGCGTTTAGTCAAGACTATATTATATTGTTATGTGCATATTGTCATCGAAATCTAAATTATCCTTTATTAATATGGTATTCATGTTAGATCGGTTGCGCGGGATAAGTAATTTGGAGCTAATAGTGTAATTCAGGCAGATTGTTTTGGAGGTATCTCACTGTTGTGCACTAACATAAGGATTTTTACAATTTAAAATTGTGTATAAGTGCTAGGTCGCAAGCGTGGTATTTAGTATTGTTTTAATTGTGTAATAGCGAGAAAATCTAAATTTGATATAATATGTTATCATGTTAGATCGATTTCAGATAATAGTTTGGGCTTAATAGGGGTGGAAGTTGTAGGAGGTGTTTGATGGTGTCTGCTTTGTTCACAACCTCGGTAAATAAGTTTTTACAACATTTGATGTAGTCTGAAAAAGCGTGTCAAACATGTTATATGATGTGTGTTATATTGTACATAGAAGAGTGCGCTAAATTGTGTTATATATTGTATTCATGTTAGATCGGTTTCAGATATATTTGTTGTTTGAGATATATTTAAGAGGAGTTCTCTTGGTTTGAGGATATCTCTTGCATGAACTGTTAAAAGTAGTTACAATTTTGAGATGTGTGAATAAAAAGGGACTAAGCTTATTTATATTGTTTTGGGAATATAGGCAAAGGTATCGTTAAGAGTTTTGGTTGGATAATCATTTGTGTAGATCACGTTCTAGGATGATAATTTGGTTAATAGGAAGAATTTAGGCAGGTGTTTGTGGGGTGTGACACATTTAATATGGGTAGTCAAAATATGTAGGCTTCTAAGCTTGTTTCATATTGTATTTTGGTGTAATATTCGCAGAGAAATCTTAAATTTATATAATACTGTATCATTGTTTAGACCGTTTTAGTAGATTCGAATAATTTGGGGCTAATAGTTATTAGGCAGGTGTTGTGGAGGTATTCTTTGCACACCGTGGTAAAAGATTTGACATTAAACATGTAGTGATTAAAGCGTTAGTTTCGAAGTAATTTATATCTATTTATATGTTGTGTAATTAGCAATGAAATTTTAAATTGTGTTATGACATTTAGTACTTCATGTTAGATCGGTTGGGTTAGATTAATAATTTGTGGCTTTGTAGTACTTCTTAGAGTGGTGTGTTGAGGGGGTATCTTCTTTTGCACAACTGTTAAACATTTACAATTTGATGTTAGTGCATAAGCGTTAGGTCAAGCTTATTTATATTGTTGTATGTTATAGCAAAGAAATGCTAAATCTTTGTTATGATATCTGTCATTTCATGTTAGATGTTTCAGATAATAATTGTGCGCTCTCTATAGGTAACTTTTAGCCGGGTGTTGAGGTTGTTTTTTGCATCAATTGTAAAATGTATTATACCAATTTGATGTAGTGATAAAGCCTAGGCAACACATTAGTTATAGTCAGTTCATGTGAAATAGCAGAATAAATCTTAAAATTTTTCCCCAGTAATGCTATTCGATCGTTTGATTGGTAATAAATTGTAGATAATATGGTAATAATAAGATCAGGTGTTTAAGGTATTTTTTTTGCACCAACCGTGAAAATAATTTACAAGTTGTGTACATGATAGCGTCATGTCAAGCTCTATTTATATTGTTTTATGTGTCATAGCAAAGTTGAGTGCAAATTTTCCCCCATATAATTGTACTGTATAATTAGATCGGTTTCAGAAAATGATTTGGGCTCCTAGGTAATTTTAGGGCAGGGGTTTTGAGCGGTTCCTCTTTGGCAGTCGTAAATATTTTTACAATTATGATGTAATGATAAAGCGGAGGTCAAACTCTAATTTTACTATTGCTTTATGGTTTAGTGCAAAGAAATCTACACATTTTTGTTACTGATGTGCATTTCATGTTAGATGGTTTCAGTCTTTAATAATTTGGGCTACATAGGTAATTTAGGTCAGGTTTTTTAGTTATCTTCTTTGCACAGAACTGTAAAACATTTCGCGAAATATTGATGTAGTGTGAGAATAGTGCGTAGTCAGCTTATTTTACTATTGTTTTATGCTGTAATTACATAATATTCTAAATTTGTTATGTATGTGTCTGTTGATCGTTTCAGATTCAATAATTCTGGGCTCCGTAGGTTAACTTTAGGCAAGGTGTTGGATGTATTTTTTGGCAAGAAGTCAAAAAAATTTATAATTTGAGTGGGTAGGATATAAAGGGTAGTCAAGCTTTTATTATATTGTGTGTTTATGGTTGTAAATAGCAGAGAACATCCTAAATTTTGCTATATATATGTATTCAAGTTAGATCGGTTATCGGTGTAATAAGTTGGCGACTAATAGGGGTAATTAGGGAGGGTGTTTTAAGGGTATTTTTCGGGTTTTGACAGATACCGTAAAATATTACATTTGGTGTATGAATAAGCGTATTCAAGGCTTATTATATTGTTTTATGTGTCATAGCAAAGAAATCTAAATTTGTTACTACATATGTATTTATGTTAGTATCTCGGTTTCAGAAAATATTAATTTGGCTCCTAGAGTAATTAGGCAAATGTTTGAGGTATCTCCTTATGTTTAATATGCGCTGTAAAATTTTACAATGTGAGGCATGATTAAGCGTAGTTCAAATTTATTCTATATTGCTTTAGTGTTCAATAGGCAAGAGTAAAAGTCTAAATTGTATTTAATGTATTCAGTAGTTAGATCTCGGTTTCATATAATGTGGGCGCTATAATAGTAAAATTAGGCACGGTTTTTGAGACGTATGCTCCTTGTACAACGGTAAAATATACACATTTATGTAGTGATTAAGCGTGACTCAGCTTTGATTTATTTTTATTTTGTAAAGTAAAACATTGCTAATTTGTTATTACTATATATTTCATGTTTTGCGACTTGCATTAATAATTTGGGCTCGTAGGTAATTTAGTCAGGTGTTTGGTTTATCTCCTTTGCACAACTATAAAAATTTACACATTTGATTGTAGTGATAAACTAGCAGTAGCAATGTTTATTAATATTGTTTTTGTGTAATAGCAAGAAAATCTAAAGTTTGTTAATATTATTGTATTTCGCATGTTATTATCAGGTTTCAGATAATTAATTGCGTTAATAGGTAACTTAGGCAGATTTTTGAGGCTGATCTCTTTGCACAACCGATAAAATATTACAAATTTATGAAATTAGTGATCAGTCGTAGTCAAGCTTATTTTATTGCTTGTATGTGTTAATAGCAAAAGAGAATCAAAATGAGATAAAAATTTCTTATACTGATAGCTTTTTTAGATATATTAATTATAGCTCTACGGTTACTTTAGGGCAGGGTCGTTTGAGGATATCTTCTCTTGCACAACTCCGGGTAAAATATTACAATTGTAAATGGTTAGGTGATAAAGCGTATCAGTCGATTATTATAATTTAGCTTCTTCTTTTGTAATAGAAAAGAAGATCTAAATTTGTTTATAATATGTAATTATTCAGTTGAAATTTTAGGAATTAATTAAATTTAAAAGTTATAGGTAGTGTAGGCAGGTGTTTGAGGTATCTCCGTTTGCACAACCATAACAATTTTTCATATTTGTGATGTTGTTAAGCGTAGTCAGCTTACTTTATATTGTTTTAATGTGATGTATAGCGCCAAGGGAATTAAAGTTGTTATAATATGTATTCATGTTAGTCCGGTTTCAGATAATTTGGGCTTTAAGTAATTTAGGGCAGGTGTTTGAGGTATCGCTTTGGTAGGAACTGTAATATAGTGTTATCAAGTTTTGAGTTTAGTTGATCAGAAGGTGTAGTCAGGGGCTTATGGTGTATATGGGTGGTTTTATGTGTAATAGGCAAAGAAAGGAGATCTCTAAGATTTGGTTATCATATGTATTGGCATGGTTAGAGTCGGTCGTTCAGATACATTAATTGTCGGGGTTAATGGATAATGTAAGAAAGGGTGGGTTTGAGGTGATCTCTATTGGGCAATAATCGGGGGGGTAATATCTCACGGCATTTATAGTGGTAATGATAGAAGGCGGGGTTGTTGTTAAGGCTATTTATAATTGGTTATATGCAGTGTAATTAGCAAGAGAAGTTCTAAATGTTGTGTAGTAAATATGTATTCAATGATAGATTCGTTTTCATATAATATTTGGGGCCCTTAGTGGTAATGTTAGGAGGGTGGTTGGAGGGTATCTCCTTGGGTGGTGGAGGTGTGGAACATACAGAGTAAAAATTAACACACTGATTTGTAAAGTGATCAAATCGTAGTCAAGCTTATTTATAATTGTTTTAAGTGTAATAGGGCAAAAATCTAAAGTTTGTTGTAATATGTGATTCATGTAGATGCGGTTTTCAGATACGGAATTGGGGAAAATAGTGTACGTGTTAGGGCAGTATGGGTTTTGGTAGGTATTTCTTCGCCCTGGTTGGGTCTCAGGCGGGGAGTAAATATTAAAGACATTTCTGTAGGTACGATAAAGCGTAGGTCAGGCTTGATTAATGTGTTTAGATGGGGTGGTCATTGTAGGCAAAGGAAATCTAGATTCTGGTTATAATATCGGGTTTCATTGGTTAGATCGTGTTTGCCTAGATGATAATTTGGGTGGGCGGGTCAATGAGGGTAATTTTTAGGCAAAGGTGTTTTGGGGTGTCCTTGTTGACAGACGTAGAGATATTTACGAATTTATGGTGTCAGCTGATTTTAAGCGTAGTCAAGCTATTTATATTGTGAGATTGCTGTAATAAGAAAAGAATCTAAATTTGGTATAAAATGGTAACTATTTATAATAAGTTTTATTAACTTAATATTTGGGCTGATAGGTAATTTTGGCAGGTATGAATAGAATATCATTTGACACAAATAAATTATTTACAACTTCTGGATTGGTATGATAAAACTGGAGTCAGGTACTATAATTATATTGTTTTATGTGTATAGCAAAATGAAATCTCAATATGTTCAATATGTATTCATGTTTAGGATCGGTGTCAAATAATTTGGGCTTTGAGGGTAGATTTAGGCAGGTGGTTTGAGGGGTATGGGTCCTTTGTGGTACATACTGTGAAAAATTCACGAATTTGGGGATTTAGTGGGAGTAAAGTGCTAGGTGAGTGAAGCTTATTTGGATGGTTCTGTGATGGTGTAAGAGGGTCAAAGTCTAGTATTGTTAGTGATATGGTATTCATGTGTAGAGAATCTGGTTTGAGGAAATAATTTGGGCTCACTAGGTATTTTTCGGAAGGTCTTTGAGGTATATCTATGTGGCACAATCGTGTATTTAGCATCAGTTTATGTAGGTAGATAAACGTATGTCAAGACTTATTTATATTGATTATATGGCTGTAATAGCAGAAGATATCAAATTTTTATATAATAGTGTAGTTCATGTTAGGATCGCGGGTTTCAGGATGTAAGTAATTGCGGCCCTTGAGGTCAGTTTAGGCCATGGTGTGGTTTGAGGGCTTGCTTTGGGCAACTAACCGGTAATAATATTTTACACTTTATACTGCACGGACGTGTGGCTGTATTAAGAGCGTAGTCCAGCGGCCTTATTTATAGCTGTTGTATGTGTGAATGAGGGCAAGAAATCTAAATGTTAGAGTTTAATATGTACTTCAGAGTTTAGGATGTAGTGTTCAGATAAAGTTAGTAGCCTGGTGAGGTAGAAATTAGGGGGTGTTTTGAGGGGTATTCTCCATTGCACAATCCGGGGAAAAGGTATTAGCAATTTCAGGTTTAGTGATAAGAAGCTTAGTCAAGGTCTGGTATTAGTATGGTTTGTATGGTGTTTAATAGCAAGAATTCTATAATTTTGTAGGTGACTTTAGCTTCAGAAATTTGAAACAATTAATTTGGGCCAGTAATTAAAGATAGCGTGTTTCGAAGGTATCTGCTTTGCCCAACCAGTAAAATTATTACACATTTTTAGTTTGTATAGTGATAAATAAGCGTAGTCAAGTTTATTTTATATCTTTTATATTGTAATTAGCAAACAATAAATCTAAATCTGTGTATGAATATGCATTCATATGTAGATCATCGGTTCTTCAGATGTAATATCTTGGGGCTATAATTAGGGGTAAATTTAAGGCAGAGTGTTTGAAGGTGATTTCTTCTTTGCAACAACGTACATTATTTACAATTTTGATGGTACTGATGTGAGCCGTAATCAAGCTGGTATTGTACTGGTTGTTTGTTGTGTGAATAGAAAAGAAATGTAAATTGTGGTGGTATAATTTAATGTATTCTAGCTTAGGAATCAAGTTTCAGGATAATAGAATTTGTGTGATATAATATGATACTTCATGTGTAGATCGTGTTTCAGATGAATTAATTTGGGGCTGCCTAGGTAATTTGGGGCAAGGTGGTTTGAGGGTACTTCCTTTTGCACAGAGCCGTAAGGGAATATTGTACCAATTTGATGTGAGCGTGAGTGAAAGGGTAGGGCAGCTTATTTATATGTGGTGTGTGATTGTGTGTGAATAGGTGGAAATGGAAATTTTTATTTAATATTAAGTTCATGTTAGATCGGGTTTCAGAAAAATATTTGGAGGTGAATAGGGTAATTAGGGGGTGTTGAGGTATCTTCTTGCACACCGCCGGGAAAATATTTTAAACCGAATTGAGTGTGAGTCGGATTAAAGCGTGTGAAGGCTTATTGATTATATTGGTTTCTTGGGAGAGTAGAATAGGCAAGATAGAATCGTGAAATTTGTTATAATAGTGTATTCATGTTAGAGTCGTTTTCAGATAGAGTAATTTGGGTCTCCTAGATATTTAGGAAGGGTGTTTGAGGTATCTCTATTGACAATTCATAAAAGTGTTTTACATCATTTATTGTAGTAATAGAGACGTTGTGTAGAAGGCTTAGTGTTATATGTGTGTGATTAGATGTGGTGAATAAAGCGAAGAAATCTAATGGTGTGGATAATAATATGTATTCTATTAGATCGTTTTTCAGATAATATAATTTGGGCTCCTAGGTAATTTAAGGCAGTGTTTGGAGGAATCTCCTTGGAACCAACCAGAAAAAATTTACAACGTTGATGTAGTGATAAATCGTAGTCCCAAGGGTGGCGGTATTAATATGTTTAATGGTGAAATAGGCCAAAAAAATGAAATTTGTGGGGTTTAAATATGTATTCAGTGTTAGATAGATCGGGTTGTCGACAATAAGAATTTGGGAAAAAGGTTAATTGTGAGGCAGAATGGGTTGTGAGGTATGCTCCCTGGGTAATTACACTAAGCGATAAAATAGTTAACGACATTAATGTAGTGACTAAGGACGTAGTCAAGCTATATTTATATTGTTTTATGTGTATTAGCCAATAAATCTAAATTTGAAAAATTATGAAGTATTCAATGTTATATTTATAGAATATGAGATTTAAATAATTTAGGCTGGGATAGGTAATCTTAGGCAGGGTGTTTTTGGATGGGGGATAGGTTGTTTTTTGTCAACACTACCCGGGTCATCAAATTATTTATTACCATAATTTTGAGAGTGATATGAATTTTTTAGGAAGTTGTAGGTCCAAGGCTATATTTGTTATAGGTCTGTTATCTTG
>JABUQX010135642.1:2500-25510 GCA_015478945.1 Trachelipus rathkii
AAGGAAGAAAGAAGGATGAAAGATGAATAAAGAAGGAAAGAATGAAAAAGGAGTCTGACTCAGAGTAGTAGGAGTTGATAGCCGCACCGGTGCTGGCTCCGGTGCGGTGCCGAGTTATTAAATATTTGTGTAATGATACAATATTGGTGTCTTTATATATGTTATTGGGTCTGTAGATTTCGAAAATAATGGTTTCAGAACCATCAAGAAAATAAATAAATAAATAAATAAATAAATAAATAAATAAATAAATAAATAAATTTCTTATTCTTTTTATGTTTATAACTTCCAAATTTACGTTTTTACCTACCCTAAAGCAGTAAATCAGTAAATCAAACCACCATCCACCCATCCTCCTGACCAGTTGTGATCTATTGATCAATTGATCTATTGATCTATTGATCTATTGATTAAGGTCAAATTTTTTACTAAAATTGTCATGTTTTACATACCCTAAATCAGTAAATCAGTAAATCAAACCACCATCCACCCATCCTCCTGACCAGTTGTGATCTATTGATCTATTGATCTATTGATATTGAATGGTTAGATGGTTGAACGGTTAAAAATTTAAAGGTTGAAAGGTTAATTAATGGCTGAAAATTTGAAAAGGTCAATTTTGAAAGATTGAAATGTTAAAATAAAAAAATGAATGGTTAAAATGTTGAAAGATGGCTGAAAGGTTGAATGGTGGAAAGGTTGAAAATTGAAAGGTTGAATGTGTGAAAAGTTGAAAACTGAAAGGTCAAATGACTGAATGGTTGAGATGTTAAATAGTTAAATGGTTGAATGGTTGGAAAGTCGTAGAGTTGAATGGATGAAAGTCTGAATGGTCGAATGATTAAAAAGCTGAATAGTTGAATGGTTAAAAAGAAAAATGGTTGAATGTTAATTGTTGAAAGGCTGAAAAGTTAAATGGTTGAAAGGTTGAATAGTTGAAAAGTTAAAAGATTAAAAAGTTGATTGATTGAATGGTTGGTTGAAAGGAAGTTTAGTTTTTATTGTTATGTGTGTGTGTGGGAAGGAAATTAATTTTGAATCCCACTTTCATTTTTTTTCTTAAAGTTTACAATGGCAACATAAATCAATTGGGATGTTTGAAATGGTCTATAATTTACGTTCTTATATCAAATTTCATCACATCATCATAACGTCAAATCATAATTATATATCACTCAGATTTTGATTTCATTTTACTTTCACTGTTACTACATTCAGTAAATCAATTTGAGTTGAATTACTTATAACGCTGTCATCTAAACTATGTTTCTATTACACCTCAGGATTGCCATTCTAATAAGAGCTCAGCTGCAATTTTTGTAGAGCACAGGTAAACTATTATAAATTTTATACATATATTTATAGAGCTTGGTCTCTCTCTCTCTCTCTCTCTCTCTCTCTCTCTCTCTCTCTTCTCTCTCTCTCTCTCTCCTCTCTCTCTCCTCTCTTCCTCCTCCTCTCGTCTCTCTTCTCTGTACTCTTTTTCCCTTATCACATTTGTCCTGACAATTTTTTATTTCCCCCCATCTCTTCATATATATATTAATATATATAATATTAATTATAATGTATAATAATATATATATCTAATTAATATTATATATTTAATTATTATATATATATATATCTATAATATATCATATTTATATATTTATATATATTATAGTATATATATTTATACTATGGGAGCAAAGGAGGTGTATACGATAATAGTTAAATATGATAGACATTCCTTTTGAATGCGAATCTTTCATATTTAGCTTTTATTTCTGAGATTCAATTTTTCAGTTTTTCCCATTATATTTCCGATGTAATGAAAATTTTTCTTCAAAATATCAATTAAAGTGATAATATTATATAATATACATATATTATTATATATATTAATATATAATATATATTATAATTAATAAGATATATATATATATATTATTATATATCTATATATATATATATATAATTATATAAATATATATATATAAGTTATAATCATATATTAATATAATTCATATATATATAAAGGTATTCATAAACTTACTGACCAATAACGTAAGAGGACAAGCGAGAGAATATATATAATATATAATATATATATATATATATATTTAGTATATATATATACTAATATATAGTATTTTTCTATATATATTATTAATATAATATATTATAATATATTCTCTTAATATATAGTTATATTATATTATATATATTAATATATCTATAATTTTCAGATAGAGGCGGCTACCCATGGTGTCAACTATTCTGCACCTCATGATATTTACTACTTCATGTGAGGAGCCTTTATACTGTAGTGACACATACTGCATACTATTGCAATATCGCATACATCAGTATACCTAATTACTGGCTTCGCCCCATCCACTTGGATCTTTATCATCATACATTCTTTTCGATTTTACTTATTACGTACCTCATATATATATACCCTCATAGTCTTATACTCTCCTTCCTATTCTTTATCATATATATACTTATTAATAAATATATAAATACTATATATCTTATTTATATATTACCTATTTTTTCTTTTTAACTTAATATATATATATATATAGATACTATCTATACATCCCAAAAAAGGATCATACAGTTTGGAAACCTTTATTGAATTTTTAAAAAACATCTAGTTGTGAGCGAATTATTTTCTGTTAGCCCTCCCAACCTTGTGTACCTTCTTCTTGAGCTTTTCCCCTTTCCAAAAGAAAATATTTTTAGATTTTTTTAGGAATAATAGAATTTTTGGTGGGGTTAAACAAGTAAAGGTCCTATCATCATCCGGGACTTCGACTCAATGCAGTGTGGGCTCTTATGAACATGGCTTTTCAAGCAGAGCATAGAGTGTGAAGGTACGTAATGTTGTTCAGCTAATCGATTATTAATAATTTTAATCATAAGTAAATTATATTTTCTTCTTATTTTATTTCAAAGTGCTTTGCAACTGGTGACGGTGGATGAGCCATTCCTTTGGCCCTTCTTGTGGATTAGGAGTTGTTACGATTATTGTTTGGGTTATGGTGCAGAAGCGGTGTTTACGGATTGGGGGGTTTAGGCTTAGTGTGTAGGAATACTGTCGGCCATTGGAATGGTGGGCGGACTAGCGGGAACGCTTTATTAACGCGGCTGTGCTTAGACATCAAGTCATGTGTATTGAATCCAAGTAAAAATACAACGTTATTGGAGCATTCTGCCACGAATCATCTCACTTTCTTGCCCTTAACTTATTGGCTCCCTTTGCATAGCATCCCTTGGCAGCGGGTCTCCTCGCACCAAAGATTGGTGTGTTTGGATGTGTTCAGCATGAATGGCCGGGATATGAGAATGGTTGAAGAATAACTTGCACACAAATTCGAAAAGAAAGCCCGCTTACCAGCCCCTTACTATATCACTTTAAGTGAGAAATCGCAACCGTCATTAGGTCGGGCTTCTACCGCCTTAGAGCTTCCGGGAGCCC
Organism: Trachelipus rathkii; assembly: GCA_015478945.1. Lineage (NCBI taxonomy): Eukaryota > Metazoa > Arthropoda > Malacostraca > Isopoda > Trachelipodidae > Trachelipus > Trachelipus rathkii. Next base: position 5,973 of record JABUQX010135642.1, read on the forward strand.
GTCCGGCTTCGTGGTCTTTGGCTGTACGGCGCCGTATCTCGCTCAAATTGTTGCAGCTCGCTGCGGAACTGTTAGGTTCTCATGCCCTTGGTCCCAGTGTGGCATCCCTGGCAACGCAATCCATTCCGTCCCTCACCAAACCCCCTTCGCTCATTCATTCTCCTATCAATGCCCTTCTTTCTCGTCTATGTCTCCAAATCAACTACTCCCCAGGCTTCCTTAACTGACTCCTCTCATTTTTCTTCGGTCTCCAGTACCAAAGATCCCAACACAACTCAACGCCATCCATGATCCTCCCTTACCAACATAGTCGCTTTCACCATTACTATCCTCCTTCTTCACACCTGACTAACCATTTCTAATTGTTCACTCCTTCATTCTACCTTCTCTCATTTCCTTCTTTCTTTCAAACCAAGCAAAACTTTCCTATTATTTCATGCGTCATTTTTCCTATTTTATAGATAGGCTCTTAGAAAAATAAGAACGCATTGTATTTTTTCGTATAAATCAATTTACATTCATTTTCTCTTTCCCTTTGCAATAACACAATCTAGTTCCATACACAGATGTTCAGGCACCTTAATTCTAAACACGTATTCAGCCTCCTTTCCACAAATAGAATCAATCACAGGTAACAACACACCCTCGTCCGTAAACCCTTGGTCCTCCCTCATTTCTTACGTTCTCCATTTCCTTCCACCCGAACGATATTACTTTTGCTTCAGCCCACCTTCCTTCCATTCAACAACTTTCTACTAACAATTTACCTCTGCATCCAAAATCCGTTCCCTTTTTTCATCAACATATATTCCCCTCTCCATTATCATAACTCCCGGTACGTCTTCTCTTCAGTTGCGCTCATTTCCAGTTCTCTACCACCTTAACTTCCCACTTTTTCTTTTTCCTTTTTCGACGTTCGCCCTTTCGCTCCTTTCCCGAAGGCCTGTTTTTCCGCTAGCTCCGTTTCCGTATTCATCGCTTTTATCTTTTTCTACTATTTTCACTGCTTTACTTTCTAAACACACCATTCCCTTTTGACTATCCACCTTTCTCGCAATTCACTCTAACCCTCCGCCTTACCTTCTACTCTTACCAGATTCGCGGAGCATTTCCCTACTCATAACCCAAACTCTTGAATCAATCAATACAGGCCTCACGAGTACCCTCACTCTCTTCACTTCTCACCATTCATTCTATCACACTTTTCCCCTGCACCCTCCAGGGGACCGATTCTAATTAGTCTTCTCTTTTGGTGATTGATCCATCCCTGGAGACAAATTCGAATGAGACCAAGGAATACCATGGTGGATGCTAGATCTCATCTCACTGACATCGCTCTATTCTCAAATACATTAAGGAGGCCTATCTTGCACCTATCGGTCCATTATAGTTCTTACACACGCTTCGAGCTATCAAGTTTATATAGGTCCCACTTGACCACTTACTTTTGATTCCATTACAGATATGCTATCTACACGACAATGATACCCATCGTTGAGAGCCATCGTTATCTTATTCTGTCAATTTATTTCCTTTACTTACCTCAAGGACATACAGACACTCTCTAATAGAGGCTGTTAATTCCTACTAGGTTTTGAATCTAAGGTTCTTTCGACTTATCACTTAACGCATTTACCCCTAGAGATGTCTTCAGGTTGAGCTTGCAATCTACATTTTGTAGTTTTTATATCTTATCATACATTTAAGTATCCTCATTATTCAATTGTATATTTATGTTTCTTTCTAATATTCTAATACTATGTTTTTTTATTTTTATACGTGTATCTGCGTAACCAACTAGACTCCTCTGCGTCTGTCAAACCCATAGTCCACTATCAAGCAACTTCTGTCCTCATTTCCTGCTCCATCAGCCAGATTTTAAGTTTGCTATCAGCCACATATTCATCTCTTCCATTCACAACCTTTCCTTCTACACGCTGCGGGAGCGGCCAGGTCGGGCATGCGCGTTATTTCTCTTCCCTCCCTGTGTTCCGCCATATACTTCTAAAATACTTTAAAAATCCACGCACTATTCTTGTTCATTCGTTATCTTCACTTTTTTCCTAACACCTTCCTTCTGATGAGCTGTTCTACTCTACTTCCCAGCTCATAACCTTTGCTCTTTTATTCTAAACGTCCTTACTTGTCAAACGCCTCTCCTTTTACATTCATCCTCCTCGTCAAATCCTCTCTATGTCAATTTCCAACCTTTAAAAAACCCTACTCTGGCAGATTTCGCTTCTACATCACTCTTAAATACCACACACATCCGGGGCAGAACCTAATCCCCACAGTGATGGGACCCCTCTTCACCACCGCGGGCTCTTGGGTTACATCCTCTCCCACTCATTTTCCCACCCCATCCTGCTGGCTACCCTCTCCCAGTAGGTCTGGTCCACTGTAGGGAGTTCTTAACTTCAATACCCCATCCACTTATACATACTTTGAAATACCAAGGGAATATAACAACATCCCTGCCGCTCCTCACGTTTGCTGATATCACTCGTGTCTATTTTTTACATGATTCAAACAAAATCCACTTTGCCGACGTCCATTTTTTCTCTAAGGGGACACTGCTTGGGGCACCATTAGTCACCATACTCTTTGATTCCATGTGTGCCATGAAGGGCTATCCCCCAACGGGGCCGGGACCTACCCATGATATCACCTACACCCTGTTCTTATACGAGCCTCTTTGCGCACCATTAATCTCTTAGCTCATCTTTATTACGCCCTGTTTGCAAATCCATAAAACCTAAATAAAATTTAATTCTATCTCGCCATCCTCATGTGTTTTCGGAAAGTCAATGGGTTGTTTTTCACCAATGTAGGAGAGGATTTTTTGATCCTACAGCGGATTCCCTCCTGCACCCCACTTTCTAAACCGGGACCTTGGGTGTGCTTGGCACGGCAATGCGATTCTTTGGCACGCCATTGTGTTGTATTCGATCCTTAGTTCAGCGAGGTCCGCGACGCACGCTCTCTGGTTGTCGCCTACAATATCTTCTCAGTCAATTTATTCTTTCCCTATATACACATTACACTCAGATACAAACTTTAACTTCACGGTCCTACTACGCTATGTCCTACAAGCTTAGGCCGGGCGGTTTATGAATAGTCGTCTTCCTTATTGCGCTGCTGGACCTAGGTAGAGGTGGGTGTTGCGTGGATGGGTGCGTTTACGTGGTTCGGTGTAGGGTGTCTGGCGTCCTGCGCGACATCGTCTTCGGTCGCGGGGTCCGCCCACTAACTACGACTGTCTGGCCTGCTCCCCATTCCGTGAGAACTGCATTGTTACTATTTAATTCTTTTCGTGTTGTAATTATTTATTTTATTACTAGTGATTTAATTCATTCCTCTATTTAATCAGAGGTGAGAAAAAAAAAGAAATTAGGATAAATTTATTATCATAATATTATAAATTATATATATTATAATAAGATAAATTAGCCCATTTCTTGAGAAATATATAATTAATTTTAATATGAATGTCTATATGTCTTTACGACATGCAAAACCAAACCTCAAATGACCCTCGAAACATCCCGTTCTCTTTCGTTTTGCGATCATTTGGTTTATTGGCTCTTAGTTCAGGTGATTTTGGACCAAGATCAAATATCCTTGGCCTTAGGTTCTGTCATATCCTAAAAGCCCATGAAGAAGCAATTATACCTTCATCTCCTCTTGATGCAACTTTCTCTAAAACACATTACTGCCTTCCATTCCTGGCCAATAGGCCTCTCAAAGTCCCGCCCGGGTATAGATGTGGGCGAGCGGGCTTTAAGAAGTGTTTCGGGCGCCGGTTGACTGACACATCCCTCCCCTCACTATACCATACCCCATCCATATCTCACAAGTTTACGAAAAATTCCTTACTCATTACCTACATTAAATTAATTCTAAGCAGCTAGTTTTCTCTGCTATGAAACAACTTCTCTATATTTCATCAATATATACCTTAGATTATATTTTTTTCACGCCCCGTTCTTTAACCAATGCATCTAATCCAATCTGACGAGGCTTCATTTATATTATACTTATCCCCTTATCTAGGTAGACGGGTAGATATATAGATACTATGAGTATATATATATATATACTATATATATATTATTACACTCTTGCAGACTGAAAATTCTCTTTCAGATCGACATAAATTATATATCTCCTATCTAAACAGTTAATATATTATATATAAACTACATACATAAATCAGGTGACTAGGTAAGGGATACTAATACGCAAGTAGCTCTTTGCGTCCAGCGCCCACCTCTTTTCGATATAAGATATCATAGAGATATATTTGTCCATATTCAATAATTGGAATTCTAATCTATAATATGAGTATATGGGGATAATTAAATATGAGGAGCAATAAATACAGGGTAATTACCTAGTTTTAGGGATTATAGTATCTTACGAGGGGGGTCAGCTCACTCCTCACTCACCGGTATACTTTAAGCCGCTTAACGCCCCCTGTTATACGGCCTTGTGGGATGAGAAAAGATTAGTTTATATGTTAGATAGGATTATTAGACAGATACCTGAGACCAGGTCTGTCAAATCCGACAACGACAAAACCGAAGGTTTTTCTGTGTTTGTTTGAGTCATTGGTTATTTTTATTATATATTATTTTATTATTATTATATATATTTAATATTATTATATATTTTTATATTATTATTTTATTATTTTATAGTTATTATATATTATTATTATTATTATTACATCGAAGAAATATGTATGCACGAATGATATTTCGAGTTGTTGTGCTTCTGACATTACAGATCATTCACCGACTCCACTCTAGCTCCGTAAACTCCGTAATACTACGTGAGACCTGAGATAACGTACTTACCGACTCCGACTACACTACTACGAACTCCGAGCTTACCTCACGTACCCGCTCCGAGAGACTTACGTGACTCCGGCTCCGGCAATTACTATACGGCACCGTTTTTATAAACCGCGGTTCATCGGATATCGTTTGTGTATATCAGACATCGGTTGTGTTTATTGATTATGTTACTGTATATTATTTTTATATTATTAATTTATATTATATTTATTTTTTATTATTCTCTTGAATTAATTCTTATACATATCAAAATTATTTATTTTTTATTATGGAGTAATTTAAGGTAATTTTACTATTGGAATACATATTAATTTTTATTGATATTTTTTGTTCGCTCTTTGTGAGTTACATAATCTTCATGACTATACCGCATATCCGAAGTTTTTCTGTAACACATATATCTATGCTACTGGGTTTCACATGGGAGTTAAACACGTATCATGGTACTTCTCCCTATTGTGGTATGAGAAGTTCCGAAGGGAGTGGCACAAGCCCATACAATGAGTTTGTCGACGTAATTCATCATATTCAACTCCAAGTGGTTAACTCTAAGAGCTTCACACCGATGGACCCCCCCCCCCTTATAAAAAAATCAAGTGTACAGATTAAGATTTACATGGCTGACGAATTTTGGGGTCATTGAATTACAAGAAGATCGAGTAGTTAATGCTCATAAATTATTTATAATCTTAGAGTTATATTTGAATCCTGTAAGAATTTAGGTACGAATGCACAGACCGTAGAACTGGCAAGCACTTGCCGGCCGCGAGCTGAGTAAAATACATCATTTGCACAGATAACATATACACATATAGGGTTTATCGAAACGACACGATCTGATGTTATACTAAGTCAGATCACCCAGATCGCCAGGTGGAGTGCTGGTGAATACACAGACATAAACCACTCTAGTCTAAAAGAAGTTAGCGATAGAGAAAAAATGTGAAGAGAGTACGTAGGATTAGAATTATGAGAGGCAAAAGAACACTCGCCCGGCACTACTATTTCAGTAACATAGATATATACTGACGGACAAGTAGGAGCAGTATTTCGCATTATCCCAAGGATGACGAGCGTAGCAGCTGAGGGCTCCGCGTGCGGTGCCGATTATTTAATATTTGTGTAATGATACAATCATGGTGTTTAATAGTTTCGAATAGAGAATAAGGTTCGACATCAAGAAATTAAATAATAATATAATACACAATTTATTAAAAAATTTACCTCCGATGTCTTCTTAAGATCCCTATAAACGACGTTCGCCAGAAAAGAATGCACGGTATATTTACGAGTAATAAGCATGAAATCCCCCGCGGCAATCTCCCCTGAGAGAGAGATGTGTAGAATCAATTGATGTTATCATAATGATCTGAATTCGATCTCTTGATTAAATTACACGATATGTTTACTCATAAAACATAGGTTGTGGTAGTGTCATTTTATAGTCATATCCCAATAGCGTAAGGGAAAATTGCGATATATTGCCGAGGTAAAGAATAACATAAGACACCAATGGTCCCGACAAACAACCACAACAAGATTGAGAGTATCAAAGATATGTTTCATGGATCTAAGCGACTGCCGGGTTGAGATTATGTGGTTGTAACGGGTAAAAATTTAAAGGCGCTTATGGCATCTGGTAAATTAAGTGGCTTGACGCACTAGGTACTCGCCGTTGAGATCGTCTTGTAGTTAATAGATGGCAACGGTTAATTGATGAATTGGTTTTATGACCCATGTGTATACACTCCACCTTGCCGTGATTCTCGACACATGAGGTTATGGGACACAAATAGGATAAGGGATGAATGTGTAGCACGTTGAACCCTAGACAAACGTGTACAGTGTAACTGGAGTATGGGTTATGTGATTGTATTCAATTTCTAAATCTTAAGATAGATTACTTTTTGCGATAGACAAATAGTTTAGTTGAGTGATTGAAAGATAACGGGAGTAGATCAGTTGTGAAATAAAGTAGTGATATGTATTTAATAAGGCACAAGAGAGAGTCTGGAGATTATGTCTGTTCGCAACGTTTGAGGTGAGATGCAAGTAGGGTTGGATTAGCAGGGAGGAAAAAATAATGAGATAAATATGTGAAGTAAAGGTGCACAGTTAAACGCTAAAGTTGATTGAATTGGAATGGTTGGTGGAAAAGGAGTAATGAAAGTATGTATTCTATATTATAGGTCCTATTAGAAATAGTTGTTACTGGGGAAGATGAAGGATAGTATTTCAAGTCCCTTTTCGCATTGAACTGTGTTATCTTTGAGCAGTAGATTTAGTGCTTAAAATATATAATTGTCTTGTTGGAAATGGCCATATACTAGAGCTTGCCTAAATCACCATTTCTGTCCACATCTCAGTAGAGATCACATCATAAATTGTAATAAACAATCTCACATATGTTAGATTTCAATTTTGCACCAATTTCATATGGTAGTACTGTTTTTTTTAGGAGATATAAATGTTGAAACGTTTGCATTCCCTTCATCCTGGAATACAGGCTGAGTCCTCCAGATACACAAACTATGTAAGGCTAGCTTAATTCCGGTGGACTGACGCTGTCTACGTGGTGATACGTGGCTTATTGTGCCTAGAGTATACCCGTATTTTAACAATCAGTTTCGTTAAAAAGTTTTATAATACTTGGCGTTTCTCCACTCATGCTCCTCCTCCACGTACGTTTGCTCGGAAGCTCCAATCCTCTAGAGAATCTCCCTCCTCGCCCTTCTCTCTCCCGCTCTCACTCCCTCTCTCTCTTTCTCTCATTCTCTCTCTCTCTTCGTCCTCGTGCGCCCACCTATGAGTCTGCTCTCTCTCTGCCCGTCTTTTCCCTTTCCCCCTTGCCCTGACTTTTTACTTTCCCCCCTCTTCCTATATTAATTATCTAATCTATATATCTTATATTAATATTATTATCTCTCATTATAATATAATATATATTATCCGAATCTACTAACATACGCTACTACTCCTCACCAGTATATTTACCCTACTAATAACCTAGTATCTAGTTTCGGGTCATTTTCGAAATATCGTAATAAAATGCGTGCACAATCCCCACCAGCTCACATAAATCCTTATAGACACACACAAAAAAAAAGATAATAATAATAATTAATCATACCAGGACCATTACATTAAACTTTAAATAAAAAACTAATAATTGTCGATCTATTTTGATTTATTAACTGGAATATGGATGCTCTAACAACCAGACGATAATGAGTAGTATGACAGTAAATAAGTACCAACTAAAAGTGCACAGAAATTAAGATTTAGCCCATAAAGTATAGAATGAAAACACTAAAATAATCAGCTTCAAATAAAAAAGTGGCAGATTATTCCTGAATTCCACTTTATTAGTTGGTTAGCGATATTTATTGTGCTGAGAGTTGTAAATATTTTTATTTCTAGAGACAGAGTTTTGCCTAATGAGTAAATCTTCGAAGTAAAAAGAGAAGATGTAGAAGGTTAATCTTTGGATCTAAAACTGATACTTCTATACTTTTGGAAGAGTAGCAAAATGCACTCTGAACGTTCTTAGTGCTGGAAACACATTATCTACTAATCAAATGTTTGATAATAAGAATAATCAGCTAATACTTTTTATTCTTCATCCAAAATATGTATTCTAACTTAGCTGATGATAGTCATTAACAGGAATATGCACTATAACACCTAAGGTGGTTTATGCTAAAATTGATAACTAACGTTTTCACAAGATTTTCTCTGACTTAGTGCTTTGTATAGATATAAGACTCATAAGGGTTAGAGCTTCTCAAACCTTTGCATCCAGCGACTAAATAACAGAGTGCGGGATAGAAGTGAACGAATGGAGGGAGAGTCAATACTATTCCAAATCGTGATCAGATCTTAAGGTGAACATAGAAGAATTTTGATTGAGTGATTAATTTTATATAAGTGCAAAACACATACACCATCTTTTTTATAGTATGTATGTATGTATAAATTCGATCCATTCTCTTTAATAATTAACTAATTTTTTTTGTTGAATTCCAAGAAGACATTTTTTATTTGATATAATTAGTTTAATTCATTTATACCTTGAATATTTAATAATGATGAGGTTTTTATTTAGTTTGTAGTTTTAGGTATTGACGTCACTGCTAGCTGAGGCCTGTTTGTTGAAGAACCTGATACATTTTACTTGATATAACCAAAATTCTTTGTGAAATCCACCGAGATTGGTTAACCAGTTAACATTCTGTATTGTTTTCGGGTTTTATATTGCTTTGTTGTATACTTAACTGTATTTTGAGTTATTAGACCAGTCTTAACTTTTTATGATGATTATTGAAATAACATACTGCTATATAATATTATGTGAAAATGAGGAGCATCTACGGTGGTGGGGACATAAATCAAGCAATTGCAATTAGCTTTCTTAATAATTTTTTAAATTTGCAGAATTATTCACCAACACATTTATCTTAGTATGTCGATTAGGTTCCTATGGTATATTCTATTTTCATATTATTTGACTATTATATCTCCTAGAGGCTTCCATATTCACATACCATCTTCAGGTTACGGTTCCGCATAAAATACAGTAATTCAAGATTGCTGTCAGAACCTATGATGTTAATATTTAATGAAAACTTAGGACTTCTCGCACCTACTTAATCTATAGATAACGGTGCATTGACCCGATTGTCGGCTTCTTCGACAAATGAGTAATGGCATTCAAACATAGTAGTAGAAATGTAAAACTAATTTTTATTTTCTTGCTTATATAGTAACTAAATACGAAATTATCTTTGTAATATATTTCTTTACAATTAATGATGCTATAATTTTTGATATTTAAAGGAAGGGGATACATTACCTGTATGTATATAAAGGTACAGGCACTAGTGTATTCTTTGTCAATAACATTGCTGATGGGGATGTTTGAAAGTCTGTACAATAATGTTCAATGAAGTGATTTAAGAACTCATGAATGTACATGTAGCTATATATTATTATTATCTATATTTATATTATTATTATTATTATTATATTATTATTATTATTATTATTATCTATTGAGATTATTTATATATTAATAGTTTCTGCTAGCTTGCTTAACTCTGATGATTTGTAATGGATTAGTCTTGTATTTCTTGAGTTTAAAGATAGTATAATTTGGCTGATGATGACTCTTCGTAGTCTTATGTTTTGGGTTGTGATATACTTAACTCATACTTGAATAGGACACAGTAGGAATGGTGATGGCGAATCGGTCGATACACTTGGCGAGTTTAGCGCTTGTGGGCAGGTGGTCCAGCAACCAAATAGTAGACCGACTGGACGGGTCGGAAAACCTGCAGCAAGTTGCCGACCGTCCTGATAATGGCAGCACATTTCTCTCAGCACTGCCGCCAAAGCTCTCCCATTTCATCTCCCTATGCCAGAGCATTTTATCTTTCTTTAGTCTGAACCTTGTGCAATCTCCACCTTTTTTCTGTTCGGTTTCTCTCAATTGTTAATTTGGTCACATTCCAGCACACGCGACCACTATATCTATCTATTTTCGTCGTTAAACCTAGCTTGATACTTATGCGATACTCCTTTCCATATTTGTACCCCGAGAGATTCTCATCCTCATTACGTACTTACTCATTGTAATTTCCTGACTCATTAGCGTCAACTGTTCCTGCACACCCAACACAAGATCTAACAAATACGTTCATCATTGTGGATAATCTCCAACGTGTCCGTATAACGCTTCCCATTCCGCCTTGCGGAACATTGTCATATAACGTCATCCGGATTCACATCCAATCTTCCACCTAAACTCTACTCTCATCTGAACACATTAGTATCTTTAAGATCCTATAATGTCCTGCTCTTATTCCAGATACCATTATCTTCTACTTTATTGAGTTGCAGTGATTCTATTTTTCCAACTATATATACATAAGTTATATATATACTATATCATATATATATACTATACATATATCCTATATTTTTCCCTCCACACCTATATCCCTCACTCCTTTTTCCACTCTATTTATACTTTCCCAACTCAGTATTTCTATCACCCTTTCCTACTTATCCCTATTTATCCCTTATTATATATATATATAAAATATTTTATTATTTAATATTATATGATATAATTGCTATTCAATTTCTCTTTATTATATACATAATTTCATATATATATTATATATAATATAATATATATATACTATAATATACTATACATATGTATATTTATTTATCCCTCCTAAGCAGCAAAGATCATTTTCAACAAAGTGCTAGGGATCATCACACTCCGATATTTATATATATACTGATATGTACAATCTAATACTGTCTTATCTCCCACTTTATCCCTACTTTTCATTTCCCCAAAATACTTCTCACCCCACATTCGCCTCCTTTCCCATTCGGTTCCAACCTTTTCCCCCTTCCTTTATATCTATATATCACCTTTCACTATTTATATATTCCACCTATATCAACCTCAATAAACCATAATAAAGAAGCGGTATCCTACACTTCATTATTTTTTACATGTCGTGAATCAAAATGACGCGTTTTGAGTAATTTCCAGATGAGAAATTCTGATTGTTTATTATTTCATACCTTTCACCTTTATACATAAAGGGTAGATATATATACCTCTATACCTCCTTTACGCTAGGGGCCGTATATCTCTTATAGTACCCCGTCCGGCTGCGGTTGATGTTGATTTACTTCCGGGAGTTATTAGCTTCGGAGCTATATATCCTACACTCATATTATTAATCACCCTTGCCCTATAATATAACTATATGACTACTGTCTGGACCCTAATATAGCTCCTTGCTTACCTATCCGTAGCTGGTGTGGTGTTACTGCTTCTAGCTTCGAGCGGTCCTATATAACTACTTAGTCCTTCACCCCCTCCTATTATTTCTATATTTTATATATCTATTTATTCTTCTTTTCTGCTGTAGTTGTAACCACCTATTATGGCCCTACCTATACCCTTCACCTACTATATCATCGATCATCCCTTATTTACCTCCTATACTATTTGTTAACCGCCGGTTAATCCAAGTCACTTAGCATTTCGGTTCTAATTCTGTAATTAATTGAGGTGTACTCGTTGTTAACCCTCATCGCTGTCTTTATTGCTCATACGTCAGTTAGACCTTTGTATGTTTGGAATTATACATAGTATATCGATATAAAGTAAACATGTGTTAAGTTCATGCGAAATTCGTAGGTTTGAGTAGGATTCTTTTTCTTTGTTTTTTTTTGTTTTTTCTTCTACACTATATGCAGAACCACAACGTATCAACTAGAAAATGAAAAGTGAACACTAATCAAGGAGATCAGGCTGCTTCCATCATCTTAAATCCACGCTCCGAGCAGGACAAGCCACAGCCGAGGGAAGGAATAGCTCAACCCATTCTCCCACACCCGACACTAGCTCTCGCGACAACGCTGGGGACTCCTCTCGCTTGGTTTGGCGAGTGCTCTAACACTTTTTTGAGCTACCCTCGGCCGGCGCCTTCTCTTATAAATACACATTGGAAATACATAAAACTATGAAACAACACTATTACATAATAATCGCAATACATTATCTCTCCTACCCCTTCATGTACTCAGTCATCTCCCAACATTAGTGAGCCTGCCACTCATTCACCCCCATCCCACTCATTCATTCATTATCTTATACTATCACTCATTCGAATTATCACTCAATACATTATCGTTGTATCATCAACTATCATCTAACATCATCATTACTGGTTCATTACCATCACTCCACTTTAAACATATCATTAACATCCATCTTTAACATTAACACATCATCAATCATTATCTACCCATACGTTATCATTACACTATCCCCATTAACTATATTATATTATTATTATCACTTACCCGTTATCATCATCACTAATCACAATTCATGACTCAATTATCTAATCATAATGCACTAATATCTTATCACGGGAAGGATAATTAACAGTTGCGGGATTCCCCGCCCAGGTCAGTCCTGATAAATAGAGACCCACTCTTCGTCATGGTAATCGGCGGAAGAGTTGGTCATCCTAATTCAGTCTCTTCTATAAATACTTCTATTTGAAGTAAGCTACTTTTTCATTGTATACATAATTTGAATTAATTTCATTTCAAAAGATTAACGCGTGAGCCCATTTTTGTTGCTATCACAATGACCCGTTGATTTAAGAAATTTTTGTCAAGATCTTAATATATCTTATCTGTTAAAGAGCAACATAGTTTTTTCACTCGACAAATAATACCCAAATTAGCAGAAAAAATTAATTTTCAAATTTTTCCAACTGCCGGCAACCATGTCTTCCTATCATGCCAATGTGCAAGTGTGGTAGAGAATCCGATAAAGATGGTCCAGAGAGATGGGAAGTATTAGGTGAGCAGGTGCGTGAGGTGTGAAGAAAGGGATAATGAGAGAATAAATGAAAGTACATTCAGATGGTTTTGTCATATGGAGTAAGGATGATGCTCCAGTCGGCTTTCTGGTTAGCCTTCGGATTAGTCACTATTACGCGACTGACGTTGTTGTTGGGAACCGACCTGGACTCTTGGAGAACCCTATGAAGAAAAGTGGATTGAGTCACCTAATCGCCAATGTCTTGAAAGGAGAGAAAATCATGACTCCTTGGTCCACGCAGGCGAAGACACCAGCCGTGTATACCACAGAGTAGCAATTGCGGTGGGATTGTGAGTCCGGTTGTATCGTGTTCTGGCCCACACTCTGGGCCAATAGGGGATAACCTTACCATGCACGATCTGACATAGTGTAGCAGTCCCTCGCGGGATCCCATGTAACTCTTAGGGGTGGTTTTCTGACTGCAAGCTGAGCTTCTCGAACTCATCCTTAACTGGTACTCACCACGAGGGGTGCGAGTAGGCTGGTGGCTTATCTTTTTCTGAACTACTGTCATGTTCTCCGCTCACTGCGCTTTCCTCTTTCCTCTCCGATCCCACCAGTGGGTCGACGTCCGCGAGATGCGCATTCTTGTGGGCGTTTCCCAGCTAAGTGTATCACGCGCGTAAATTCCTCTATTTAGACCTCTCCTTTATCTTCGCACAACTAAGGATTTATTATTAGAGAAGTCTTAAGTTTCTCCCCCCATCACGATCTCTCGTTCACCTCCCCACCTTAACTCAAGTATAAGAAGTTCCGCCAAGTATGAACGGTCCATTAATCCTTCCCTATACCCCGAAAAAAACTGGCGCGCCATACTCGCCGAGACCCCACCGAAACATGATTGTGCCACTCGAAATATATATATTATATTATTAATCTTATATTATATATCGATATTCGGATTATTATTTATATATATTTATCATTATTATATATCATATCGATGTATATATCTTAAATTTACGGCTAGTATTATACTAGCTATATTATCACTGACTACTAGGATATATAGTCCTTATACACATATATACTTATTCTACTATAATTTCTTATATGTATCATTCATATAGTTTCTTATCTATATATATTATTTCTATATATATTATATTATATTTATAATATATATTATTTTATGTCATATAATATAATACATATATACTATTTATATTTATTATCTATATATTTAATTATTGTCATGTTTTTTTATATTATTATATTACTTTTTATCATGATTAATTACATACGTCCATTTCCATCATTTGTATCTGTTTAATTACCCAATAGTATAACATATGATAATATATATATTATATAATATTAATATATACTATATGATATAAGTATACGTATATGGTTATTATATCTATATTATTCCTCTAGTATACTATATATACTATAGCTTATTCTATATATGTAGATCATATCTCACATTATAGTATGAATATATAATTATATTATATAATTATGCTCGTACGCACTTACTGCCGTACCCCGCATGTCTTAGGGAAATATAAGGGATAAAGAAGAAGATATATATATTTATTATATCCTAATACTATTTAAATCTAGTCTTATATATATTCTTGTATTTTGTCTTATTATATATATATTGTATATAGTTATCTATATATACAATATATATCATATGTTTGTATGTATCTATTTATGTAGCTATTCTTTATCTCTTATCTATCTATATCCGTATTAATTTTTGACAATTAATTATTAGTAGTTATATATATCATATACTATATATATATATTTTCTATAATACTTCTAACTACTGTAGTATATATATATATGTAATAATATAATTAATATATTATACCTTTTACTAAACACTCTTCTTATAGTGTATCCTTGATACCTTGAGAAAGATACGATACGTGATATCTCTCTATGTTTTTTTAGGTGCCTTCGCACCTGGATACTTTACAATTAATATAAATAAGTACTGTTACCAGTATATAGAATCAGAACATTGTGTACTCTGCTGGGTCAATCTCCAGGATTGTCATTCCCCTGTAAATCCATGCTCAGTCATTGTGCATTTCATATTGTGTTGAAGCCAGTATATTTTAATTTATAAATTAAGCATATAATTTTTCTGACACCTTTGCAATATAATATTATTAACTTTTGTATGTTTTGTGATTATTCAAAAAATATTCCATCTCCATTTTCCAGTAAGTATTAACTCAAAAGTTTAGTCCTACTACTTATCATCTTCTTACACTGAAGTGCTAAATTCAATGACTAATGTGCTAAGTACTCAGTTCTTTCCCTGTACTTTGCTTGCACATATACTACTATCTTTCCAAGTAATCAGTTAATTTACTGTCCTTCTTACGACTCTCTTAATTTCTTAATTTAATGTCCATTTAAATTCTCAGTTCTTTTACTGTTCACCAAAGTACTCAGTTTATTTATACTCTACCTAAGTACTCAGTTAATTTACTGTGCATTTAAGTTCTCATGCAATTTACTGTTCTTCTAAGTATTAAGTTCATTTACAGTCTTCCTAAGTACTGTCGTTTTTCAGCAGCAGAATTAATGGCTCTAACTGATTTGCCGCTGTTTCTCGATTCTAAACCCCTTATTCTTAAAAACACAATGGTGATCTGCTGTGCACCAATTTCTTCGGCTGCTCCATTCCCGCAAGAATACAAATGTATTTATGTTGGACCGCCTTCTCTGTAGGGTAAACTGGGCAAGTGGAAACTTCGCTTGACCAGAGAGGCCAAAATGGGCCACGCTGCCTCATTTCGGAGTTGTTTCGCAGGTACCTCTCCGATGCCATTCGACAAGGTTACCTCCCATCAACCGATTACTATCCTGCTCTTGCCGGACAAGGTTTCGAATCTTATTGGCAACAGCGCTGGACGAATGATCAGTAAGGAGCGAGAAACCTAGAAATATAAAGCCGATCATTGGGGGAGTGGTCTTTCCTCCCACCGACGAAAAACGTTTACATCAGGTGATACTTGCACGCCTCGCATTGGCACACCAATATCACTCACATTCACTATATGTTTACGGAACCCCCCCCATTTGCAATTTTGTCGAAGTCATAGCCCCGCAATCTGTTCGCCATGATCTTCATTGGATTTTTCCCAGCTGGACTCTATTAGGCCCCGTCATTTTCCTACTTTACGTATCCATAAACACCTTCCCAAAAGATTATCTCAGTATCTTATCTGATCTTCGCACTTTAGTAGTAACTCTATTTTCTTGTTGTTCTACAAGAAGTGAATATTCTTCATAGTATTTGATTTTGTTACGTAATACTGGGACTTTATAAGTGCAAGGATGTACGTTTTGTTTAGTTTTGTTTATTTTTATTGACTGAATAACATTTCTCTCCCTTCAAATTCCGTTCTTTTTGCTTCTGTGAATATGTTTGCTCCAGGACCCGCCCATGGTGTTGATTTTTTTCAACCAGTGTGGCCGCCTTGTGAGCCGTGGTGGTGTCCTGTACACTGACAAAAAAAAAAATATAGTATATAAATATATATATATATATATATATATAATATAGCTATATAGTATATATATATATATATATATAGTATTATATATATATATTATGATATATATATTTATATATTATATATATATATATGAAAATATGGATATCGTTCAAGAAATGGTTGTCTCCGTTCACTTTGTTCCTGATTTTGACATCGAAACGCTTACCAGGCTTTCACAAGCATTTAAATTGTCTTATTTCTGTGACGAAAATTTGGAAATAGTACGTGAATAAATTTACTATTTATTTAATTTTTCAAAAATTTTATAACAATGCAAAGCTTTATACCTAAACTAATCGGGTTCAAGATGTTCTACTTATTATAATTGCTGGTGACATTATTACCTATTCCTTTATGAGAACTCCGATGCGGATCATAGTTCAAAATGGTCGTGACAAATTTAAGTCACTACCGATTGAACTCGATAAAGACAGAAAGTTAGACAATATTACTTCATATTAATTAAGAAACCTGATTATAGTTTCAATAATGTTGGATTATAAGTTGAGTATTTCGTCTTAATTATAAAGATTTATATATAGAAACTATAATTACGCATATTACCTTAAACCTGACTATTACCTTTTCTTTTATTATTTCTTTATAAAATAAAGTAATAATAATTAAATATTTATATAATTACGTCAAAAATAGTCGTCAGCGTAGTAGATGATTTATAATATAAAATTCTATATTATAGGAACGGCAATTTATATTTAAAATGAAATAATTATTACTTATATTATTGCAACTATATTCAAATTATAGATATAACAATATGAGGTTAAATCTCAATGCCAAGTATCAATACACCATGTCCATCAACAAAATTCAGGTTAAGTAAATAGCTCTCTAATATGCACTGTAGTTTATTCAATTTCTTATATTGGGTCATCGCAAGGAGAGAATTAGAGAATCTCATTTAAAGATCTCGTTATTTAAAAAGAGTCTCAATCATAACAGATTGCTGATCCGGATAGGTGTTCATCATATCAAACGCAAAAACAGCAAAAGAGAAGAGTAGTATAGGTCACTTCTAGAAATTAGGAACACAACAAGATAATAGACTATAACTGACAGATAGTGAAGCTACTAGTCCTGTAAGAATCATTAATAGGTGATGCAATCGCTGTGATTGGTTTATAGCGGTAACATTAAAATAATGTCAGAGATAGTGTGAATCAGGGGTATAGTAGTATGTCCACCTCTGATTAAGATCAAATTAAATGATAGATGATTATAGATACGGTAGTTATGAAGAATTCAGAGGTAAGGATCAGAGTAAATAGAGAAACAAGGAGACTAGAAAATCGTAAGAAAAAAGCTGGTAGAATGATGGAGAACTGTGAGATGAGGGAGGGTCTCGTACATCACAGTCCACCGATTTAAAATGCGCAATTATAAGAATTTGACTGTCGAACTGATGTGGCCAAGTTCTGAAGAGCTAGTTTCGAGCAAGAATTGGTGTCAAGAAGAGATGCAGAGTGGTTATCGCGTATAAACATAAGAGAAGGGTTGACAGAGTAAACGATATGATTATAAGGAGCTCAAATGTCTTGAGTCTGCAAGGTGCAACATGTCATTGAAGGACGCAGCCTCGCTGTGAAGTTCATGGTTAAGAAACTAGTCACGCTCGCGAGCAGCTAGGTCGCGCAGTGTGCTAGAGTCTAAAAATATCGCTCTGCGGTCATGTTGTTAGGCATCGCCAAGCGCGACATGGCGTACTGGCGATCGATTGCAGATGAATGTCCGAGATAGACGCATATAATGTCTCGGTGAAATGCGGCAAATAGTAAATCCAGGAAGGTTGCTGGTCATGCAATTAAAATCGCTTGGTTTGAAGGTCAAACGGGACTAAGTCTTGACCGTTGCTCAGAGGATCATCGTAGAGATCTGTACATGTGAACGCTGAAGCAGAATCTATCGCTAGAGATTACCTAGATGTTATATAGTATTGTAGCCAGATAGACTATGGGTCTGCGAACCTTCAGATATACTACTATGCTCTAGAATGTTCCACATGTGTTCAATGCCAGTCCACCCTGGACAAACTAGAACTTGAGCCAGAGCAGACATATGCTATTAACTTGGTGTGGTGCCAGAAAAAATTTGAATAGCAGAAATCGCAGGAAAGGTAAATGAATACGTATTACGAGCAAGTATGGGCATGTTATACCATGGTGTGAAGGAAAAGGATAGAGGTAAATTGAAAATGAGACATAGAAATGAACAGTAATGCGTTCGAATTATCTTGTTTAGGTCACGTTGGATAACCGGATAATCTCAAATACAGAATGAATGTAGTGCGGTTGGTTAAGGCGGATGAAAAGTGAGCTTAAGTCGGAAGAAGTGAAACATTAGGGGAACGCGCGCCCCCACGCACTTCGCGCCCGATGGGAGAGCCATGAAGCGCGCCAACCGAAGACTAAAAAAAGAAGGGGCGCGATGCGGAAATAAAAAAACGTGGAATATGGAGAAGACTCGATAGAAACCACGAAATGCTCTAGAAAGGAGCGAGACAAATGGTCGCGATGTTAGGCAAGAGCGGCTGAGAAGAAAAAATAGAAGGCCTCGCAATGACCATAAGAAGTACCGAAGATAATGGACCGAATTATAATCTGCTAAGATGGGCATGTGATTTGGCCACCTGGCCAAATGGCGTCAATGTGCAAACCCGCATTAGAAAAGACTACAGTATGCGACCATCGTAAAAATATAAGG
>JABUQX010135643.1:0-17865 GCA_015478945.1 Trachelipus rathkii
CTAGAAGATCGACAGTAGAGCAGCTTTTTAACGGAGCCGAGCATTGAGGCGAGCAGTAAGAAAATATTAGAAAGAATTAGAGATTAGTTTCAAAAATCTTTACTAGCTAGGATAGATTATAAACTTATATAGAAAGAAACAGAAGTTAGACAGATTATTAATATCGGTCAGATAAGAGTTGGAGGGTTATGAAGATATGGTTTTGATATTTTATTGGTAACAAAAGTTACCTTATCCAGTAAGAAAAAAAAAAGAAGTGACCCAATAAGTAGATAAAGACGGAGACGGTTAAATAATAATTTAACAAGGCAAACGGTGCAGAAGCTTGAAATGCACACAAGTTTTATGTAGAAACTAACTAAGGAGGATAAATACCTAATCAGAACCTTACGCTTTGTTAGTGTTAAGCTCATAGTAAGTCACTCTGAAAAAACGAAATAACACCTTTTGAAGAATTTACAATCTTAGACTTTAAATGATGTTGGAAGTGAGATTGGAAAGAAGAAAGAATTAGCAACTGTGAGGCACATCTGTCTAACAGAATGGAATTCCTATTGATGAGGGCACCCACGGCTTTGGAGCATGAGTTGCAGCTTTTAGTGGAAGGTTAAAAGGCAGTTATACCGACGGAAAATCTAACTAACCACTAAAGGGAGCAGAGGAGAGGGAAGACGCAATAGCTCCTATAAGCATGTTACACCCAAATTTGAAGACTATATGTCAGAAATATAGACTTTAAGGTGAAGAAGGAGCACAGCTGACATGTCATTTACGTCATGAAAGTTGTTAACTCCCAGCTGAGCACGTATTGTGTGTGGACTTCTACGTATGTGAAAGATTTTTTAAGTGTCATGGAGAATAGATTTTGCACGGTTTTGGGATGGTGTGAGTGATTTGATAAATATTAAGTTTATGATATAGAGTGATATTTCTGTAAATTTATGCAGTTATGAACACATGTATTTTTCCACAAATATAAAGGTTAGCGTCACTCACTTTATGCCGAATTAAATTTATAGAACTGAGAGTATCACAATAGTAATATGATGTTATATACTCATTATGAGTTATTATTCTTAAGGTATAGTTATTGATATTGGATAAATTGATCATTTATGTAGGAGTGCATATCACTGCCTCTCTCATATGCTAGCACGAGTAATATAGCATTATCGAGCGCTTTAATGATCACATCCTCCTTTTTGACGGATATTCCTTCTTTCCACGTAAGCTGTGTTATGCTTCATTCTCTCCTATGCGGAATATCTTCAAGGATCGTTACGGTACTTGTAAATCCCTCAACTGTTTTAGCCGGCGTTTCTTCTTATGTCACTCTCTTCGAAAATTGTGCCAATGATAGTTCTTTTTCTTCTCCTGTCCGTACGTCTTTGTGGGTCTTCCTGGGGAAGAATAAAAAGAAATTAGGAAAAGATGGTATGAGAGTGATTCGGAAGAGACTAGAGACGGAGGAAAGAATTTAACAGAATATAAGGATAAAAGAATTAGAGAATTTAGGAAAAAGATCTAAGTAGGTTGGGGTTCATCCTCAAAGAACGTCAGAGATAACTGAGTAAGGGAGCTGCCACCAACTGCTCGAAGGTAAAATCATGGATTGAAAAGTCGTAGCAAGTTCATCAACTTTAACCTTTCAAATGAATGGAAAGCAATTTGACAAAATGTTGAAAATCAGCGTAAGAATGACGATTTCAGAGGCAATGTAAAGAAGCGAAAGAATGTGTTCTAATCAAACACACGACCAAGATAGCTTGAGCCATAGAGGGTAGAATATTGCGGAAAACTCCAAATCAATAGACACGGGAGACAATACATCATTTCGCCGAGCAATTGGACAACTGCTTTTGGCTGAAAATTGAGGAGGGAAAGAAAGTAGGTAGGAGGTCAGAGCAGAGTAGACGCTTGATTTCAGGAACGCCCTCAAAACAACACAAGTTTCGCCGAGTTAGCGCAAATAATAGATAGAGTGTTTTTAGAGGAGGAGAGTTGTATGTTCAACAAATGAAATTAGATTTAAAACCGAGAAGCTTACAAGAAATTTGATTGAAAGAATAAGGGAGACGTACATCAACCACGGCCTGCCCAATTCCGTGAGGGCAAACCACTCGCATCACAGGAGGCTCGGTCAATGACGCTTTCATTTCTGATGAGGGTAGGGGAGGAAAAGGGGGTATAATTTTTTAGAAAAGCCAAACTCTTATAAGGGTTTCTCCGTACGACTAAAATCGCGCGGCTGCCTATTTTTATTAACATTTTTTATTTTATTTTTTTATAGGTAAGGGTTGTCTGTAATTGTATTTTCTAGTGTGTGTGAAGGGAGAGCTTACGTACCAATGTAAGAAGAATGTGATATGAGCGACAAAAAGGAAGAATTAAATTGGGTACTGGAGTGCCATGGGATGTACTCTAACACTCCATATATCCCTAATGGTGGGTAATCTCATTGCTTCAGGAGCGTTACTTCTCTCTCATATATAGGGACCGACTGGGGCGGGAATTTTGCGGGGCCGGGGCCGGGGCCGGGGCCGTGGGTTAGCTAAAAAATTAGAAAAGGGCAAAGTCAAAACCACCTGAAAATCTTAAACTTAGATGAACAAAATATTAAATATAATTTCAATTAATTAATAATTTTAATTATGCAAAAAGGAATACATTTAATTAATTAAATTAAATAAATATTTTTGAAAGAAATTTTTAGAAAATAATTGATTTTCTAGAAGAATAAGTTGTATTAAATATAATATATATATAATAATATATATATATATTATAAATATATATATACCAATATTCCGCTATTATAAATAAAAGTGTGTTATATATATACTACATTCTCTCTACTACTATATATATCATATATATTATATATATATATATAGTTCACACTACCACTATATATATATCATATATATATCATACTCATATATATTTATAATATCTATATATATACTTATGACTATTATATACTATATATAATAATAAATTTTGCTTCGAAATTTAATTTATAATTATATGTGACATTTAATAAATAAAAATAGGGCGTACATGACTGATCTTGCCCACTTCTAATGGCTTGCCAAAGATTCACAAGCCTAATCACCCTTACGCCCTATCATTTCCAATACTACTAATTGCACTACTTGTAAACTTTCTTCCTGGTTGCCCTTTTAATTTAAAAAAACCATTGAGAAATCGGCGAAAATTTCACCTTCCCTATCTCTATCAATTACAGAAAGATTTCATAAACGTATTCATACACTTTAGTCCTTGCCACACAACGCAATTTCTGTAGCTTGACGTCACCCTTCAGTCGTTTTAACTTCCGTACCTGTCCCATTTACCCTAAAAAATTTACTAGAAAACTATATTCAAGAACAAAACATCACTTTAAATTATCCTTTCTCTCCCCCTTCTTAAGCCATGGAAGAGTTTCGCACTTGAAGAAAGTTTCTTAACTTTTAACAATTTCTTTACAACATTCCAGCATCGAAATATTTGAATTAACAGAAAATTTAAGGCAAATTATTTCTTTAATGGAACTCTTTGAACACCACCACTACATTATTCATCACCTTCTCTTTCTAATGCCGCATGGCTTCGTTATGTGGACAACGTGTTCTGCGCACAGTTCAAATTTACACATCAAAAATATTAAATTTCATTTTAACAGATTATAAATAACACCATCCATCTAAATCTTCCTTCCCACATGAGATTACCTATTAACGTTTATCTACAATTTATTCTTGATTACTTTAAATTAGTAAGAAACTCTCCACATCTATTCTTATGTGTTTTTAACAACCAATCCTTCTTCTTCTTCTCTTATAGTTACATTGGTTTTTCGAAACTTCATCACATATTAACACAAATTAGTTACACTTAACTTGCCTCTCTTATATTTTCATTTAGAGACGGAAGTTTTTTTTTTCTTTTAATAGCAGTCAAACAGAACATCAATTCTATTTATTTTTTTTTTTCTTTCATCAAACTAAAATATTCCCCTAATTGTCCATTTATTCAGCATTTCCTCAAACAAAACAAAAATTCTATAATAGTAACTCCTCCCATTCCTCATAGCAAAATGTCAGTTACACTCTTCCTTCTCGAAATATCACGTACACTCTTCCCTCCCGAAAAGTTAAGTACATCTTCCTTCTCAAAAGTGAAGTACACTCTTCCTTCTAGAAAACCAAGGTACACTTTTCCGTCCCGAAAAGTATGAGAACTCACCCCCTAAAAATTAATAGCTTTTATCAAGCGCAAATGCATTATAAATTCCCTGCTATACTGTCCATGTCTGTTTACCATCGGCCGGAAGACTCTAATTGATCGTACCCCTATAGACGAGTTAAACAACATAAAACATGATCTTATCAAAGACTCTACTAATTCAGCTTTAACAGTCCATCGAACTCTGCACGGAACAATAAATTTTTTCTAATATAAATTTCCGTTTCCCTCCATTTGAAAGTACATATCAATTCAAAGTTATGAAGCGGAAATAAATTGAATCGTCATATTATTAGTATTATATATCAAATACTGATAATTTTGTAATATAAGATACACAGGGCGAAAGTATGAGCTATTGTGACATTATTTCAAAAATTCTATAACTTCCTAAATTCAGGCATGCCTTAAGGCCTGTGAGAAGGAGGGACTGGCCCCAAGCTAAAGTAAAACAATATTTTATTTTAACTTTTTTTATTTTTGTATATTTCTTGTCTATTCACAATCGGGACCGAGGAAATTTGATTGATCATAGGGAAGAGCTATTGGTTACTTTGTTTTGTTTATATCTCATAATTTTATCTGTGATGTTTTTATTAAAGTATTATTTTACGTGCCTAGAGTGACTATCCTATATATAATGAATATATATATATATTATATATATATATATATTATACTATATATATATATAATATATATATTACTATATATATTATATATATTATATATATAATAATATATGATACTATATTATATATATATATAGAGATATCTTATATATTATAAATATATATTCAAATTAATATTTGATAATTTTAGAATTTTAGATTTTTCGGAAAATATTTGTTTTCTTGAAGATATTTAACATTTAATATCATCATACATTCTTCTTTCTTAATCTCATCTTTATTGATATGATTGCCTGATATCCGAATTCGTTTTAATTTGGATGACAACAAATTGTTAGACTTCGTCACAGTG
This sequence comes from Trachelipus rathkii, assembly GCA_015478945.1. Lineage (NCBI taxonomy): Eukaryota > Metazoa > Arthropoda > Malacostraca > Isopoda > Trachelipodidae > Trachelipus > Trachelipus rathkii. The sequence continues at coordinate 5,233 of JABUQX010135643.1, forward strand.
TTTGAAGTGGAATGGGAAAAATTATAATTTGGCCTCAATTTTAATTTGAAATCATAGTAAATACCAAAAAAAATTGATTATATTTAGGTATGTTTATATATTTTTTGCATCAATTTATAACAAAAGGAGTAATGGAATTAAATACTAATTTTTTGTTAATTTTGGATGAATTATTCCTCTATTATTTAGTGTAAATTTACAGTTAGCCCCGGTAGAAAACCCCGTTTTTCCTGATTTTTGGCCGGGGCCGGGGCCGGGGCAGGGGCCGGGGCCGGGGCCCCGGTCGGTTCCTACCCATTCCCAACGTAAACACACAATTACTTAAAAAATTTATACCTAATTCCATACAAACTACTAAATCTAACCTCATAACTCTCAAACACGCACTTAAACCTAAAGATTCGGTGAGTGCGGTGCGGTGCGGTAAGGTGCGGTGCGTTGCGGTCCGGTGCGAGAGGAATGAGCGGATGGTGCGGTGCGGTGGCCGGTGCACGGACCTTCCGGTGGTGGCTGCGGTGCGGTGCGCAAAAAACATCGCGGAGCTCGGGCCAACATATGGATGAAGTGATTAAAATTTGTTAAGATTAGCAGCTGGTGTAGACCTGCGAAACCATGAAGTGTTTTTTCTCAGGCTGTCTCCACGGCAGCGTAAACAATGCCGTTTTAACTATCCTTCATGATATCCCTACTATGGTAAAGAGGGTTATTGTATCAGTAAAGAACCCCTCCATTCCTCGTACTCAGCACGTCGACGAAGAAGATCGCGTACTACATTATACATGCATCCCCTCCGAGATGCTCAAGCATCCAGGAATGGCGTATTATTGAGAAAGTTTTAATATATACTAGATTTAATTTTATTATCCGTTTCAATCATAGTTAATAATGAAATTTACTTCCAGATAAATCTTTCAGCAAATAATAATGTTAGTAAGAAGAAAAATACCACTTTAATGAACATAATACATATCTCTGTGGAGAAATTTAAAAAACCAATGGAACATCATGCCTATCAAGTACATGTTATAGATGAAAACGAGTGTAATAATGACCTTTCTAGTTTTCATATTGTTTATAACTTTAAAGGATCTTCAGGGCTTCTACTCTTATTTAACTCGTGTAATAGCATTGATTTATTCATTCATTAATGCACCTCTTTAGTGGAAAGTTCAGATAAAAGAAAAACACTATACAAATACACAGAGATAATGCATGGAGATCGATTCTTCGTTGGGCATAGAACCCAAAACGGATACGGATGGGAGGCTTTTTTGCCCGACTCTTAAGGGGTGCTCTGCGGCTCGTTAGGAGAGGTGACGAGTACATTGGTAAAAAAGCTGTAAAGGCAGGCATGAACATCCTTCATGATATAGCCACAGGCGGCGATCCTCGGGCCTCTCTAACACGTCGTATAGCGGACGTTTCAGATGAAATGCTGAATAACGTAAAAAGGAAAATCAGAAAGAAAATGACAGGACGAGGCAAAAAGAGGCTCTCTAAGAAGATCTTACTGACGAGAAAAAAGAAGAATAAAAGACGTAAGAAGAAAAAGAAGAAGATGAAGAAGACAGTTAAAAAGAAGAAGAGTGTTATGAAAGAACGAAGCAAAGAAGGCAAGGCATAACCCAGAGAGTGAAGGCATTTACCTCGATGATTTAAATCTGGATAAACTTGATCCATAAGTCGCTGCCTTGTACTTTCCTCGCAATTCCAAGCTCCATTTTCCGAAACCATCTTACACATAGACATAAATGTCTTTATTTTCCAGACATTTTGATGGGAAAAAAAAATGCAAACCGCAGCTTTTTTTTTTTTACTCATAAAATCGTCATTTTTCGGGTGTTTTTCCTGAGTGTCTGTAGTCATTGTACCGGCGTTTTTATTTCTTCAGAACATAATTTTGACATTCTTTTTTGAAATGACCTTTACCATTTTTTTTTGAAAATGCACTTCATAGATATGCATAGATGGGTCTTTAAGCACAAAATGTTAGAAGTAGTTTTTTGATTTTTGGGAAAAATTCATGGTTTTTTCTTAGAATTTCAAAACTCTATTTTTTCAATTGATAAGCACATTTCCCAAAATCGAAAAAACTAACTTCTACATTTGGTGGGTCAAAGATCAATCCCATCGACACAGATTTTGAAGATTCTTCCAGACATTTCGAAAAAATTGTTGAAGTTGATGTCGAAAAAAAAATGATCAGAAAATTAGCTTCTGAAAAAATGAAAACGCCGAAACAATGACCTACAGACAGCAGAAAACCCCGAAATGACCGTTTTGAGAAGTGGTCAGAAAAGCATGCGGTTGGCTTCATTCCAGACTAAATTGTCTCGAAAATTAAGAATTATGACCATTTTTAAGGTGGGGGCTAAAATGGAGCCCCTAAAATCCCCAAATATTGGATAACTGCCGTTAATCCCTGAAACTTTTAAATTGTTGAATAAAAAATTTAATTTTTTTTGTAACATTGTGTCATTTTGCCTCCCATCACTAATATATATAGTATATATATTACTATGATATATATATATATATATATATATATATGATTAGTATATTATATGAATAGATATAATATATATATATATATTACTATTATATAATATAATATTATATTATAATTATATATATATATATATATATATTATAATATTATACGTTTTCTTTTTTTTTCTTTTTTTTAACAGTTGTCACCACCACTCACGGGCAGAGACCCTATTCAAGAGGGGGTGGTTTTGCAGCACCTGCGGGTTTATTCATCAACTACGTAAAACTACGGCAGGGATGAGTCCAGACGTGCCGCAGGCTTTAAAGTGAGAAGAGAAAATTTGATAGAAACAGAAGATGGATAGAAGCCTTTTTCCACAGAACAGGTGGCAGGAAAGAAGGAAGCACAGAAGCGAAACTAGTCTGGAGTTATCAATATCAAACAACAAAACTCATTTAGCGCGGACAGCAGCACACCCTTTGTGCCTGACGAGGTGTCGTAAAGAGTGGGTGGTACGCGAGTGAGAAGTTCCATTCGAGCACACCTGCCGCTGCGGTACTATAGAAAAGAGATAAAGCCACCAACATCGCGCTGCAAAAGATAAAAGGTCAAGTGAACTGGAAAGATGCAGAACATTTTATAAGCCCTTTAGCCTTGTATAATCCAGCCCTCTATCCCAAAAGCCGGTTGAAACCTGAGCACCCCCAGATATGAGAGCAGTCTCCATACAAAGGGCGGATAAAGGCCACTTGTATAGTTGGAATAACTGAGGAAAGGAAAAAAAGTCTCACGCCTAAAACTCCCAGTTTCTTTGAGCCACCCTAGCAACCTTTTTGTGATGTGAGGTTATGCGAAGACTTTTATTTTTGTTTATGTTGGCCAAGGATGTATATATATTGTCAACAGGAGAGACGGAGAAAAGACCGAAAGTAGAAGGTAATTTAAATATATACTGAGAGGGAGATTTGGCAGAGTTGGCTTTATAGAGAGATAGAGATACAAGTTGGACGACATTAAACCCGATTCTATGCAGATCAGCGGAATAGAATCGAAGTTAAACGAGATTCAAGTTCTAGAGAACGGATTGAAATATTGGGAGAATGGAATGCGGATATCATACCGATGATAGAGTTTAGATGTGCAAGGTGAGAAGACAATTTAATGAAAAGTGATAGAACCCGCTGAGGAAACAACAATTGTCAGAAGAGAAGAAGAGTGCGCCCGCATCCAGGACGGAGACGATATTGAGCGATTGGAAAGAAAACTAGAACATAGAGTAAAAGCAAAGAGAGGAGGAAACCCAAAGGATAGGGGGCCTGCAGAGCAAAAGATTCATTATTATCATGTCAATTTATTTTCTTCTTTTAATAGTGACAAAACTAATAGGTGCCTGCTCCTTGTAGTATATAAAAATAATAAAAAATATCAGAATCTTTTAATAGTTTTGTATAAGCCTTTAATAAAGTAAACATGAATAATAGATACATAATAATAAAATAAGTATAATTATATAATAAATAATAAATAAATCAATATAATAATAAATAATAAGAAGAAGAAGAAGAAGAAGAAGAAGTTGAAGAAGAGAGAAGAAGAAAGAAGAAGAAGAAGAAGAAAAGAAAGAAGAAGAAGAAACGAGAATGAGATGAGAAGCAGAAGAAGAAGAAGAGAAATAGTATATAGATAATTGATAATGATAATAGAATCAAAATCATACAAATACCTACAATAAAATATAATTATCAACAATACATCATAATATTATAATTAATAATTTAATAAATAATAACAAGAATGAATAATATAAATTAAATATAATAATAATTAAGTATCGAAAAAGATTCCCGTGCCTTAAACACGAGTCACCAACTACTCGTAGCTGGGAGTTAACACCTTTCCCATGGCATAAGAGTCGCTCTTCATATATATATGATATGGGCGTAGAGCAGGATTTCATTTAGGGGGGGGCATAGGTTGGTTGAGTGAATATATATTATATATATATATATATATATACTTATATAATATATATAATAATATTATATATATATAGTATATATAATAGTATATATATATATATATAGTATTATATATATATATATTATATATATATATATATACAGTATACTTCAACGAGGGTACGCCTTCGCGAGAGATATTAGGATTTCAAACAGTTTGGCAGCCGGCCAAATAGCTATCGCAATACTGAAAGTTGTTAGCGAAGAAATAAGGTAAGAAGATATCCAACTGTATAAAAAGCACAACAAAGCTTAGTTGACTTTAAGCCAATATAAAAACGAAATAATATTGAAAACTTGATCCTATGAAAATATAATGCATTAGTATAGAAAAACCTTTATTAACATTATTACAGATCGATTGAATGTAATTTTTTTAGTTTTTTCTACTACTGAATCCTCAAAAAACGTCTCTCCTGGCAAACACATAAGATCTCAATAATTTTGAGTTTCGCCAGGATTTAGATGGGGGCAAGTTGCCCCCCACACCCCCCTGCCTACGCCCCTGTATATATATATATATATATATATATATATATACTACTATATATATATATATATATATATATTATATATATATAATATTTATATACAAAAAATATACTGATATACTGTATATATATATATAGTATAATAGTTTGCTTATATGAATTATCTTTACGATAACTACTTGCTTAATTAATTAATAATATATATATTTTGAGAATATGAAATAATAATAATATAATAATAATAATAATAATAATAATAATAATAATAATAATAATAATAACTATAATAATGAAAATATGATAATGATTAGTGGATAATAATAATAATAATAATAAGTTAATAATAATAATAAGTAATGAATAAAAATAATAATTTAATATATATAATAATAATAATATCCATCAATAATAATATAATAATAACGTAATAAATAGATAATAATAATAAATAAATTAATAGATATAATAATAAATAATAATGTTTTTATTGCTGATTGTGGATTTTCCCCTTCTGATATATATTATAGTATTAATATATATAAATTATATATTATACTATATATATTATATTTATATATATAGTATATATATATATATAGTATATTATATAATATATATATATTATATATTATGTATATATATTTTATTATATAGTATATATAAACAAAATAGTTATAATTAATATATATATATGATATATATGATATATAATATATATAGTATGTATATATAGTATATATTATTTATTAGTATATATATATATATTATATATAGTAATATACTATATATATATACTATATATATATATAGTATATATATACTAATATAATTATATTATAATCTATATATATATAGTATATATTTATATATATAATAATATATATATATATCATATATTATAATACTATATTATATATATCTATATACATATAAATTAATTGAATTAATTGAAATATATATATATAGCATTATAGTATATATAATAATAAATAATAATTAATGCGATAATAATAATATAAGTTAAATAAAAGAAAATAATTAATGATAATTAGATAATATAATTAATTAATAAAATTATCAATGGAGTAATAATAATAATTTGATAAGAAAATGAATAAATAAATTCCTTAATGACTCGAATTTAGTATAAACCAGAAGGGCATGAGAGAGGGAAAGAAGAGATACAGGTAAGGAAGCAGAATATGAAGAGAAAGATCAAGAGAAAGAAAGAGAATGACGGAGAAGGCAAAAGAAGAAAGAGAAGTAAGAAAGAAGAAGAGAATTCGGAAAGAGAGAAAGAAGTGAAAGAAGACAGAACGAAGAGACAATATAACAGCGAAGGGAAAAAGAAAAAGAAGAAGAGAAACTTGAAAAAGAAAAAGAAAATAAAGAGAAACAGTGTTAGAGGAAGAAACAAGAAAAGGAAAAAGAAAAGAAGAACTACAGACTACAGACACTGCACTGTAAGGTGTCATTGGACGTCCGACTTCAAGGCTAAGTCTGTTTAGTATTTTGTTTTTTAATTTGTTTTAATAGTGTCTACAGTTATTAAAAAAAAATGTTATGTATTTTTGAAATAAGCATATTATTCCTTTACCTATTTCTAGCTTTACCATATAAGTCTGCTGCACTTAGAGCAGATTTCTGCTGTTCTAAGCAAACATAACAATCATAGTATGTTAAGTTATTTTTTGTTTTATTTTATGGCTTTGTGAATGCGATCGATTACATCACCGTCTTAGAACATATATGTTCTATGCGGTGAACATCAAAAATAAAGAAGAAGAAGAAGAAGAAGATGAAGAAGAAGAAGAAGAAGAAGTAAGAAGAAGAAGAGAAGAAGGAAGAAAGAAGAAGAAAGGAAAAAGAAGTGACAGTAGATGAAGAAGAAGAGAGGAAGAAGAAGAATAATAATAATAATAATAATAATAATAATAATAATAATAATAATAATAATAATAATAATAATAATAATAATAATAATAATAATAATAATAATAATAATAATAATAATAATAATGTGAGGATTAAGGCTGTATATTCTTCAAGAAAATGCCAAGACCTTCATATATTAGCTTCGAATTCCCGTAAAACAAATTGCGCCATCGTATGGATGGATGGAGGGAGAGGAGGATGACAAATGCGCGTATGTGCACTGACATGAATTATGAATGGTAATCGTACACTTACTTAGTCCTGGTAGACAGGGCAGTCGTAGGAGTCACCCTGAGAGCAAGTGAGAGGGGGTGGGAGCAGTGGAACCGTCACGAGAGCACAGGCGCAGGCAAGAGCCCACGATCAGTCTCTGAGAGCACAGCATCCGAGGGGGTGGGGGTAGAGTAAAAGCAGTCCTTGTAAGAAAGTGACACACGCACAGTGCACATACACTCTGTCCGAAATATGATCCATAAAAGAGCGTGACATCGCAGAGCACAAGAGCAAGCACCGAGGGGGTGAGGGTAGAGTAAAAACAATCCATGGACGTAACTGATTCAGGGTGATGCTCACACACACTCCGTGTGTGTGAGGCGCACATGTTCTTCGATTATGTGCCCGAACGTAGGTCTGAAATAACACTCACATAAAGAGCATGAGCTTAAGGGCATTTGTACTCGGGCCTAAAAAAGCGGCCACAAAAAAGCATGAAGTATAAAAATACCCTCTGAAAGAAGCTGAGGAGGGTAAAACACTCACTGAAAGAAGCTGGGGAGGGTAAAACCCCCTCCGGAAAGAGTATGAATTATAAAAATACCCTATGAAAGAAGCTGGGGGGGGAAAAACATCCTGAGGAAGGAGTATGAAGTATAAAAATACACCCATGAACATAGGTGGGGTGGGTAATACTCGCACACACGTAGTGTGTGTGAGGCGCACATGGTCTTCAACCATGTGCACGCGTATGAGCTTTCAGCTCATACGTACACCTAAAAATAGCTCACGAAAGAGCGTGATTCTATTCCCCAATTTTACCCCTACCCCCTACCAACCAATAATCTTGCATGCGGTACTTTTTACTACTTTTCGGTACTGTATCGAATGTTTTGTTGATGTCGATTGCTTTGAAAATTATTGCTTTATGAGTTGGTTTTGTTTTTAGGCCTTTGGTTTGTATAATGTTTGTGAGTGCGATTGTATTTGAGTGGTTTTGTTTGAAACAGTGCTGAAATTTGTGTTTGATGAAATGTAGAGTTGTTTTGTTTAGTATGTTTTTTTCTAGTAGTTTGCATACTGTTGATAATAGAGAGATGGGGCGATATGATGAAGGGTCGGAAGATTCTTTTACTGGTTTTAATTTGGGTATAATGATAGTTTTTTTTCCAGATATTGGGAATGAAGTTTAGACTAAAAGAGTTGTTATAAATTTGTGCTAATTATGTTAAAGCTGTGTTCCCTAGGTGTCTGTTTGAGATATTGTCTGGGCCAGTTGCCGGTGAGTTATTCAGTATCTTTAAGTGTTTTTAAGTTGTGTATTTTCTAAGTCACTTATGGTTATTTCTATTTTTGGGCCGTCGTTGAGTTTTAAATTCTTGAGGCCTTTGATGATTTTTTCTGTTTTGAAGATGTGTGAGTTTTTGACTCTGCTTTGCGAAGTGAGTTGCGAGAGTGTTTGCGTGTTATTTGTTGGTTTGTGGGTTTTGTGTGTTTGGGTTTTTGATGGATTTGTGAGCCTGTGTTTGTTGGTTGGTTGAGTTTTTCAGTGTTTATTGTTTTCCACATTCTGGTGTTGTTCATGTGTAGGATGTTCTTGGTGAGGAAGGTTTGGAAGTTGTTTGAAGAATGTGTGCATGTTGGGTTTATGATTTGGATGTTTAGTTCGTTAACCTGTGTTGTCGATTGGATTAATGTGGATGTTTTTGTTCTGAGCAAGTTGTGTTGTTTGATTAGTTGTTCTATTTCAAGTGTTAGGATATGGTTGTATTTTTTTTGTGTAGCCTCTGAGAATGGCTTTGTTAGCTGCTTTTTGAAATAGAGAAGTGAAATTTTGTATGGCTTTATTGAGTGTTGATGTGTTAGTATAGCATCATAGCCGTAGAATTTTGTTTATAGATATTTATCGGTTAGGTAGGCTTCTTGTATCATGGCTATGTGTATGTTGTGTTTTTTAAGAAAGACTTCTATTTCTTTGGTTTTATTGTGTAGTCCGTTTGTGTTGAATTGTAATGTGTTCATATTGTGGGTTTGTTTGTGCAATGTGTGTGTTGTTGAAATTATTGTGGATGGAGTACAGACTTGTCAGATCTAGTTGTGTATTAAAGGGTACCGAGGCAAGGTTGGAACAGAGCTTGTGATTCCATTGTTTGCATCTGTTGCAGTTTATGGAGTTTCTACTCACTATCTTGTTGCATATTGGGCACATGTAGATTCCAGTTAGAAGGTTTGTTTCTGTGTCACCGGCTTTTATTAGCAAGGGTGAGGCATAAGTAGGGAAAGTATGCATCATGATGAGGAAGGAAACGAAAAGTTGAGCGGTGGAGTCCGGGGAAACGATCTCGAATTTGTTGTCTGAAATGGCTGCGGCGCACATGTACCGGTACTACCCCATGGTTTACCGTTGGTGGTGAAGCAGAGAACTCTGAAATATTTCTGTCCAGGTCGGTTGAGAAAGACTTGTGTTCACACTCTGCTGTTTCCACACACACACATACACACACACACATACATACACACATGCACACACTGAAGAAACACATACATACACATACATACACACACACATTATTTATTTCACAAACACATACACACACGCACACATACACAAACACCAAAACATACAATACATATCCTTTACCTACACAAAAAAAAGAAAAAAATATTACTTAATATACGAAAACACACATTTGCATATATACATATAAGTACATATATATATATATATATATATATATATATATATATAATGCGTTTTATTAATCTGTATGAAAATATTTATCTATTTTTTATATTAATATAGCTGGTGATTTAGTTAAGTTTGGATTTCCAATGGCATTCAGCGTGACATTACTTTCTTTTTCACTCTTGTCATATCCAGACGGATACTCCATAGCTGGTAAGATCATGAATTTCCTAACATATATATATATATATATATATATATATAGAAAGAGTATATATATATATATATATATATTTATATAGTATAGATATATATATATATATATATATATATATATATATATATATATATATATATAGAGAGAGAGAGAGAGAGAGAATTTTTATACATGGTTCTGACTACTTGTTGTCACAAGGAAGGGCCTCAATAGGTTGGGAAACCAACTCAATGGTTGCAACACCTTAATCCTTAAATAGATGTCGATTTCTAAGATTTCTTTTGAGTCACCTAATCGTATAGTATATATATATATATATATATATATATATATATATATATATATATAGAAAGAGAGAGTATATATAATATATATATATATATATATATATATATATATATATATATATATATATATATATATATATATATATATATATATATAGGTTCGCAGAGAAAAGACCCAACTGGCCGAACCGCAAGTCTTTCGACCGACCAGGACGAAGAATTTCAGAGTTTTCTCGCCTCCCTCAACCATGGATGACCGTGATGTTACTGCGACTCATGTGCACCGCCTCCGTTTCCGGACAAGTCCGAGATCATTCCCAGGACTCTTCACCGCTCAACAACTTTATTTCTCCTTCTAGTTTTCATGAGGAATACTTTCCCGACTAAAAGCTTAAGCCTTACTAATAAAGGCCGGTGAAATGAAAATAATCCCTGGACCTGGAATCTACATATGCCCAATATGCAACAAGATAGTGAGGAAAAACTCCAACAAATGCAAAAGATGCAAACGATGGATCCACAAACACTGTTCCAACCTCACCATGCTACCACCTTCATTACACAACTGGACCTGCCAAGTCTGTATTCCATCGACAATAATAACCACAATACACACACATCACACAAACAAACCCACAATACAAACATATTACAATTTAACACAAAAGGACTACACAATAAAACCAAAGAAATAAAAGTCTTTCTTAAACAACACAACATACATATAGCCATGATACAAGAAGCCTACCTACCCGATAAATATTCAGAACCAAAATTCTATGGCTATGATGCCATCTTCACACCCCAAACCCCTAAAAACCACACTCTACTAACCCTTGTACATAATAACTACCATACACAAACACCACCCTACAAACTACAACGGCAACGGCATTAAACGAAACCACCTCAAAAACAGTCCTTTGCAATAATGATAAACAAAAAAAACATGCAATCTAATAAACCTTTACATACCCCATCACACCTCACCACAATGCACTAGAAATTACAAACTAAACCTCTCCGAAATCTCACACCTCCCAAACCTCATAATGGAGGGCGTCTTCAACGCTCACCACCCTACATGGTATAACGCCTAAGAAGCAAACCAAAGAAGAACCAACATCATAACCAACCTTGAAAACCTCAACATATTAAACAAAACAAACAGCCACATCAGAAACCCACCTCAAACCAACCAAACGTGCACATCACCAGACATAACACTGTGTTCACCAAATTTGCAAACAAAACTCCACTGGTCAAAACAAACCGACCTAAACTCCAACCACCTGCCATCATCATAAAATACAAAAATGTTAGCAGACCAAACTACCCACTCAGAAAAACATACGCAAACTACAAAAATCAAACTGGACACTATTCACCAACAATATAGAAAACAACATACATCCCCTAAATATTACTAACACATCAACACTCAACAAAGCCATGCAAAATTTCACTTCTCTAATTCTAAAAGCAGCGAACAAAGTCATCCCCAGAGGATTCCTAAAAAGTACAACCCAACAATAACACCTGAAATAGAACAACTAATCAAACAACGCAATTCGCTCAGAACAAAAATACCCACATCAATCCAAATGACAACACAGATTAATGCCCTAAACACCCAAATCATAAACCTAGCAAACACACATTCTTCAAACAACTTACAAACCATCCTCACCACGAACATCCAACACACGAACAACACCAGAATGTGGAAAACAATAAATACACTGAACAACTCAACCAACCCTCAAAACCAACAAAACACACACACACACACACACACACACACACACACACACACACACACACACGAGTCCATCAAAAACCCAAACACACAAAACCCACAAACCAACAAACAACACGCAAAAACTCAACAACTAGCCAAGATAATATCTCAAACAGACACCTCAAACACCTAGGGAACACAACTTTAACATAATTAGCACAAATATATAACAGCTCCATTAGCCTAAACTTCATTTCCCCTGTCTGGAAAAAAGCTATCATTATACCAAAATTTAAAACAAGGAAAAGACCCCTTTAACCCTTCATCATATCGCCCCATCTCTATTATCAACACTATGTAAACTACACCATACTAACAAAATAACTCCACACATCATCAAACAAATTCCAAACTGCTTTAATCAAACCATTCGACTACAACCGCACTCACAAACATTATACAACCTTAATTGAAGGAATACAAAACGCAGCGTTCACGATAAATGCGAAACGGTTAAACACCTAAAATCTGATAACTGAACGAAGTACTACCAA
>JABUQX010135644.1:0-26059 GCA_015478945.1 Trachelipus rathkii
GTCCGTTTCTTTATTTTTTTCTCTGTGGAGATTAGTTGTATAGTGATACAATCAGTACCTTTGTGGACAAGGACGGGTGTTTTTATTCGACTCATGTTTATATTCTGAACATTGCATTCGTACAAGTATGAGACCTTCCTATCAATGGGGGGCTATCGGTATCTCAGTCATTAATTGTGAATTCTAGTCGAGATTGGTTTGTGTGTTGTTTGTCTGATGTACTATTCGTTTTAGTAGGTTTACGGTTGAATCCTATGGTAGGTAGAGTTGTGAGAACATGATTGTCCCGAACATATTATGAAATCATCCAAATCTTAATATGTTGATCCGTGGTTCCCTTTTTACGTTGAGTATCGGTATAGTCCTTGCGTAGAAGGCGTAAAAACTGAGGAAGATCTTGGACATTCAACGCGAACGGTGAAGCGATTGAGTGCAAATGGCAGTAGTCGACTGATGATGTGTATTGTTAGTTGTTCGCCTAGGCAGCATAAGAATATGAGAAAGATTTGAGCTCAACTTCTCCGTGCACGCGAAGTAGCCTCTACAAATCGATTAAGATTATTTCATGAATTGCTCACTTTATGCTTTCATGGATTTCCCTTTCTCTCAATGTACGAAGTATAGGGGCCTATAATGGACTAGAGGAGGTGCGGATGGGGACCTTTGCAGTTAGGGGCATCAAGTGTAGACTATAGGTTTTTTTTCAGTTGGGGTGCGATTGATGAACTTTGCCGCAGCCGTCCGGTGCAGTTTTTTTAGTTTTGTTTGTGCACAAGGTCGAAGCACGAAGACCAATTGATATTGTCTATCTATATATGATTGTGTTGAACCTGAGTATATCTATTCGTGTCATCTTTTGATAGATCTCTCGAGGGTGCGCATAGGGTCTTGAGGACCGTAGTGCGGATAGTAAAAACCAAGTTTTAACCTTTGGGGTCGGAGGGAATTGGCACAGAGAAGGTAAGGGTAGGAAGACGAGGGTTCATCGTTGAGGGGGGGTTCTCCTTAGGAGGAGAGAACCGATAATATATGTCGGTGATAGTGCACGGTTTGGCGTCTCTGGCAAAATGAGCGAGATTTGGTCTGTTCGGAGTATCCCGAACAGTAACCTCTCGCGCGGCATATATTGGGTACCCTTATGCGTGTAGACTCAACAAACGTACGATTTAGAAATAACAGGAATCCTTCCCAGATGCGATAGGGAAGCAAGAACGTGGCTTTGGGTTCTAGATGCAGCACGGACCAGGATGGAACCGTTTCTCATGGGCGTTGCCTGAGGCTCAGTTGTTTGGAGAGCAGCCTCCAAAGCATCACTGAGGATAAGTGTGACGAAGTCGAGTGCAAATAAAAATAAAGAGGGTAAGAAGTCATATTCGGGGCCCCAGGAGGGGTCAGAGAAAGCGCTCAGTGGAGCTGGTGTATTTTGATGACGAGGATAGAGATCTTGCTGACGCAGAGGACAGAGACGGCTGATGGTGAGGATGAAGTGAGTATGTCTTGTTGCTTGATAGGCCAGAAACGCCTCAGTCTGGTTCCAGATGGGGTAGTTGCCTATGAACGGGACAGTTAACGTAAGACTATAGGTGGTGGTGGAGTACCAACCATTTGGTCGCTGGTCGAAGAAAATGGTCCAGGAAGGGGTCGGGTTTGGGAACCCTGGAACAGATTTGATTTTCGCCCCTTTCTTGGGAATTATTATTATTTTTTCTTTTACTTTTTCGTACTCATAATAAAATGGCTTCCTTTTTTATACACCTGCTCCGCAAATAAATAACACAAATACTTTATACCAACATTGTTAATGTTTGTTAAAAAAAAAAATATGTTATCCTGAAAGCTGTTAAACGCGGATAACCGCCGCCACAACGCAAAGAGCTATGTACCTTCCTCCTGAATCCCAACCTGTAAGGCGGTGTTTGTTGCCATTGATGTGGTGGTGTTCGCTTTTGGGGGCAAAGCCTTGCACTGGTATATTCTTTAGGCGGCTTGTTCCTCAGGTTCCAAAGTATGAATTATTGTATTTGTGTCTTCTGGTCCAGTGGCACTCGCATCACTTGGTATATGATTTCGTGTAATTTCCTCAAGTATTATACATTATAGTGTCCAAATGCAGGACATCTTCATTAGAGGTTTATTCTTTTTTTTTTAGGTTGCAATGTGTTCGTTGTCCTTCTTAATCATAATGAGGGCGGTCCTGCTAGGAGAAAGGCGTTAGTACACAACTTGGGTTTGTGAAACTGTTATCTCTACCTCTACGGGAGAAGGAGGGTACAAGAATGGGTAACACAAGTATGGGGAATTAAGAGACAACCTCCTGCTATACGAACTACTCACCAGTAAAATTCAGTAAGGAATGGGTGAGTACTCTCAATAAGAGAACCAGTAAATAACGTACTAGGTGAATAGTTTAGGGTACATATTCAATGGAGGAGTAAAGGGATAACAAACTGGGTATATAAGGACGGGCCAATTATAATGTATATCTGGAGTACTCTAGAGTATGTCGCATAATTTTAATGAGATGATGAAAGGCTGACTAAAGGGTTAAAGTTTACTTTATAAAATAATTGAAAATTTAAATAGCTCAAATATTGCAATATATAATAATAATAAAGAAAAAGTAAAATAAAAGAATAAGAAATAAAGGGAGAAGAGAACACAAAAACAAAAATACAAAAAAACAAAAAAAAAAAAGAAAGTTGCTTCTTCGCGTATTTATTTTTGTGAAACAATATGTGTCTGATGCAATCTTCCTCTTTCGAGCGAGCAACGTATTTTTTTTTCCACCTTCCGTTGTATGGTGGTAAATATTGAAGCAATAATAATTATTGTTTTATATTGTAAAATAAAAGGTCTTTCTAATTTTGATTTATTTTTTATTACTATATACCTTTTAAGTTTTTCTATATATTATTTTTATTTAATATATAATTTATTTATATTTTTATTATTTTATTTTGTTTTTTTTTTTTTATTAAAATTTGAATTCCAATGAAAAGAAATTAGAAAATAATAAGCATATAAAAATAAAATTGATATGAAATTAATAACATATAACTATATAAAACATTATATTTAGTAATAATAATTAATAAAAATAATAAAAATTATAATAATAATATGAATATAAAATTAATATAAATTAATAATAATATATAATTAATATTATATTAATTAATATATATTAATAAATTAAGTCATAATATTTTAATCATTATATTATAATCATAATTAATCATTTAATTATTTTTTTTAATTTAATATATAATATAATAATAATATATTAATAATTTAATTAATGGTATTGTGAATGTATAACTAGTAACAAGAATTATATTATTAATTAATCTATGGGAACTAAATTTTTTTGTAAGATTTAATGAATTGGGTAATTTTAAGTATAATTTTTATTTGACATGATTATTTTAATGAGATTAATTAGATATTTTATATGTGTGTATCTGTATAGATTTATGTTCTGTTTTCTGCAGATGAAGAAATTTATGATTGTGAAAGAATTCAGAAAAATTGGAGATGGAGATATATATGAAGTGTTACTTTTTATATTTAAATAGACGTATTAAAAAGATAATTTATGTATTCATTAATTTTTACTAATGTATTTTTTATTATTGTGTCATTAAATTGATCTTTGTATTGTTGATATTATCTTCTTTCCAGCAAATTCTGTACTATGGAATTTCTTTTAATTTTGATATATGGTATAAATGTATGTCATTTTTTGACTTCTCTTTAATTTGTTCCTCAATTTCATATTTATTTTTTGTTTAATAATTGAAATAGTTTTAAATTCTCTTTAAGTAGAGTTGTTGTAATTTAGTAGCTTAGTTTGGTTCCTGTGGTTCCTGTACTCCTCGAAGGAGCATAATTTAGGACTTTTTGTTGTTTGTCTCTCATTTCTCTGTGTTCATTCACAGACTCCATTGGTTTTTCAGTTACTGGAGTGGTCTTTTAGGTGCATGTGAGGTAGTGATTATTGTCCACGCAACGTACTGACTTGGTTTTGTTTTTCTCCCTCGATTCAATCAAGATTTCGTTGCATTGAGGGTCTTTAAGTATATGCGATGGGTCAGTTCTTTTACCAAACTCTAGTTAATGGGACACTTTTTTGCAAAGTAAAATTAATATATAGTATATTTATATTATAAATATTATATTATATTATATATATATAGTATATATATATATATATATATATTATATATATATATATATAATATAGTTATATATATATATAGTATATATATATATATATTATATATATATATATATATATATATTATATATATATATATATATATATTATATATATATTATATGTTATTATATGATATATAGTAGTATATATATTATAATATATATATATGATATATATATATATTATATACTTCAATCAGTTGGGGTATTTATAATATTTTTTTAATATATTTTTTTTTAAATCTTCTATTATATGTATTTTTTTAGACGTTAAATGTGTATATGGTTTTGATTATTCACTCTGGTCGGTTCAGATTTTATTTAGGCGTCATGTAAGTAATTTTGGTAAGTTCCGCATGGTTAATTACTTTATCAGCCAAACATGCTGAAATAGGATTAATGCTCGCAAATTCCGTCGTTGTCTGTTGGCATTCTTGTAAGTTCACTCTGGCGATTTTGTAAGAGTATATTCATGGGACACTCAACCCAATAAAATTTCACACAAAATTGCTTATTCCTTTTTTAAGTTCTCACAATCTATATAACTCACTGGTAAAAGAAAGATATAAAATGTAGATTTTAGCTCTTGCTAACTATTCGGTTGTTTTAGTAATTTAACTATATTTACGCATTTTTCATATGATTTTTTTTTTTTATTAGTATAATAAGTAATGTGTTTTTAGTTTACTGTGATCAACTGGTATTTAGGTTGATTTTTTGTATCGTTTTTATATATTGGTTCTTTAGTTTTTAATCTTTAATTTTTCAATTGCATTGTTTGCCCTTATTGTTCGTTCTAGGTAAGGATTTTATTTGCGAGAATTCTATATTTTGATCCGATAATTATGTTTCTATTTAAGGCGTTGATATGGCCGGCGATGTAGATTGCTTTATGATGTCATCGAAGCTATTTGATAATCAAATATTGTTACATCATTTTTGTTTTTTTAAAAGAATATTGTTGTTGTCATTAACACTTTTGTTTTTTTTTGGTTCAATCCGATTTTTGTCCCTATTTGATACTATTATATAGTTAAATGAAGGTTCTTGAATACAACGATTTTTTTTTGTGTGTCGGATGGATGTTTAACAATTTTCTTTTTTTTTTGGTTAGTGTGTTGTTCTTTTTGTTTTTTTTTTTTTTGCGTGTTTTTGCATCGTTTTTGTTGGGTATTTGCTGCTCTAGAAAGTCATTTTCGGGTTTGTTTTTTTTTTGTGGTTTTGATGTTTTTTTGGTGTTGTTTTTTTTTTTGTTTTGTTTTTTTGTTATATTGTTTTTATTTTAGGTTTGTTTGGTTTTTTTTGTTTTTTTTTTTTTTTTTGGTGGTCTGTAGTTTATTAGTTTTTTGTTTATGGTTTCATTGTGTTCGTGTTTTTATTGTGTAGACTGTGTTTTTTTCTGGTTGGGTGTTTTTTTGTTTTTTTCTTCTTCTTTTCTTCTTTCTCCTTTCTCTTTTTTACCACGACGTTAAAAGCAAATTGCGAGGTAGTGTCGGTTGTTACGCTGTGGGCGAACTGCCTTAGGTGTTTGTGATGTGGGTCGGGATGGGGTTTCGGTAGCGTCGTGGTTGTCCAGATATCGAGTTCGGGGGTGCGGATTGATGCGCGCGATGCTGATCGCAGATCTTTTAGTCAAAACCAAAAAAAATTGGATGTATTAGTGTTAGAGAGAGAGAGAAGAGAGAGCAGGAGAGAGAGAGAGAGAGAGAGAGAGAGAGAGGAGATGAGAGAGAGAGAGAGAGAGGAGACGAGAGAGAGAGAGAGAGAAGAGGAGAAGAGAGAGAAGAGAGAGAGAGAGAGAGGAGAGAGAGAGAAGAGAGAGAGAGAGATGAGAGGAGAGAGAGAGAGAGATGAGAGAGAAGAGAGAAGAAGAGAGAAGAGAAAGAGAGAGAGAGAGAGGGAGACAAAGAGAGGAGAGAGAGAAAGAAAAGAAGAGAGAGAGAGAGAGAGGAGAGAAGAGAGAGAGAGAGACGAGAGAGAGAGCAGAGAGAGAAAGAGAGAGAGAGAAGAGAAGAGAGAAGAAGAGAGAGAGAGAGAGAGAGAGAGAGAGAGAGAGAGAGAGGAGAGAAGAGAGAGAAGAGAAGAGAGAGAGAGAGAGAGAGAAGAGAGGGAGAGAGAGAGAGAGAAGAGAGAAAGAGAGAGAGAGAGAGAGAGGAGAGAGAGAGAGGAGAGAGAGAGCGAGAGAGAAGAGAGAGAGAGAGGAGAGAGAGAGAGAAGAGGAGAGAGAGAGAGAGAGAAGATGAGAAGCAGAGAGAGAGAAGAGAGAGAGAGAGAGAGGAGAGAGAGAGAGGAGAGAGAGAAGAGAGAGAGAGAGAGAGAGAGAGAGAGAGAAGAAAGAGAGAGAGAGGAGAGAGAGAGAGAAGAGAGAGAGGAGAGAGAGAGAGAGAGAGAGAGAGAGAGAGAGAGAGAGAGAGAGAGAGAGAGAGAGAGAGAGAGAGAGAGAGAGAGAGAGAGATTTTACAGCACTTTAAAAGTAGTTAATATAAAAGTTTTTGTATTTCATCTTTTTCACTTTTGATGTTGGTATATATTAGCTGTTTATGACACCTTCATAAAACGTTAATTAAATCTGGCACATATTGGAAATATTTTATGCCTATCCATGTGAAGAGATACACATTAAGAGACAAATTTCATTAAAGAAAAAATCTTATAAAGTTCTAATATAGTTAGTTAGCTTTACCAGAGAAGTTAGTTTGCTCGAGTCGCGACATTAGGTCCTTTTATGGTGACTTTTTCTTAGCATAACATAAGATTGACTGACAGAGTCAGTTTATTCTTTCAACTTTGAAATAAGTTGAAAGAATCAACTGACTCTTCAAAGTTGATAGAGTCAGTTGATTCTTTCAACTTTGAAGGTTTGAAAATTAATATTTTGATCACTTGCTTTATTTATCCTGGATAATACTCCCTCAAAAATAAAATATTGATATCATTGACATTTTAAAGGTAGTTGCCAGAAATATTTTTAAAACTGGAAAATTATTTAGTAAATTCATTTTTTTTTATTTTTTTTTCAGTTTTTTGATAATGGTTATCGTCATAAATTTTCTTGTATGAATAATTATTAAATAACAGATAAATTTTTCAGAATTGGTCACAACTTAATATTTCGGAAATATGGCACGAAATTCGATAATGTGTTTATTTTTTGGCTATAAGATTTCGGACTAATGTCCTGAAATAGTGCAATACACACGAGTTTATCTTGTATACACAAATACCAAGGGCCTTGTAGGGTCCCTATAAGGCCTTGTACAATTTATTTTAAGGCCCCTTAGGTTTTCATTTTGTGATTCCATGTCTATATATACAGTTTATATCTCTTTTAAAAAAAAACTTATGTGGGAACCCTGTAATACTTAAATACTAAGGGTTGTGTATTGATAATTTAGTAGGGTTCCCAAATAGGTTTTTCGATTTTTGGATTTAATGTCTGTTGATCTGGGACACTCGTTTTGAGCTTCATTTTTTTTCAAGCAGGGACATTAAGTCCTAAATTTTCTTATTACACAAAAACACTCGTAAATCTAAACAAAAAAAAAAAAAAAAAAAAAAAAAAAAAAAGGACAATTTATCCACATATAAGTATCAGAATAAGATTTATTAGAGCTGTGAATTTCCCAAGTAACCAAAACTGTTAGAAGGCGATTCATTAGAATTGTGGATTTCCCTTGGAATGAAATTTGTTTGGAGGCTAGGATTTTCATGTGGCATCTAGAAACCTCTTTAGAAAAATGAGGGATTATTTTGATTTTTTTAAACAATGTAAGCGAATATTTAACTTTCTCTTCTCTTCTGCTTTGTCATGATTATGCTCTCTCTCTCCTCTGCTCTCTCATCTCTCTCTCTCTCTTCTCTCTCTCTCTCTTCTCTCTTCTCTCTCTCTCTCTCTCTCTCTCTCTCTCTCTCTCTCTCTCTCTCTCTCTCTCTCTCTCTCTCTCTCTCTCTCTCTTCTCTCTTCTCCTCTTTCTCTCTCCTCTCTCCTCTCTTCTCTCTCTCCCCCTGTCCACCGCGCCCTCGGACCCGCTTCACTAAAGCCGACTATCCGTCTCTCTCTTCTCTCTCTCTCTCTCTCTCTCTCTCTCTCCGTCGGTGAGACACAAATTGTTCCATTTTGTTTCAATTTTTAAATAATAATAAAAGGTTAATATAAAATACAGGATATACTATTTTAAAGTTTTATTTTTCCAATATAATATATTATATATATATTATATATATATTAATATATAATATCTTATAATATAACTACAATCAATATAAATTATTATACTATAAATATAATAGTATTATATAAATAAATATAATATAAATCATTTCATTTGTTTTGTAGACACAAATTTGAAGAACCAACACGAAATAGTATATATAATATTATAATATATATACTATTATATATATATAATATATATATATATATATATTATATAGTATAGATATTATATATATAATTATACATATATATATTATAGGTATATATATATTATATAATATATATATATATATATATACTATAGTATATATATATATTATATATATATAATATATATATATATAATTAAAAAAATTCACCAGCTGACCATTATACTTTTAAATAAAAAGAAAACTTTGTCTTTATTTTGTTATGGCATTAACTTTTTTTAAATGTTTAATATTGAGAATAGTTTTCAAAACTCATTTTGTTCTTTGAACTGATTATTTTTTTTCCTTTGAAATAAAAACTTATACGTTCCCCTTTACATTGATATATGTTTTAAAAGGATGTTGAAATAGGTTGCTATTTTATGACTTTCTAAGGTTGCTATTTCTGGAGTTTTAGCTCTATAAGCGGAATTAGGTTTTATAAACTACGTCTCAAAGATTGTTGTAGGGATATATAGGATAGAGGTTGTTACTAACCTTCAGCTACTAAGCGTGGTATTTTAATCTCATTTAAATAAGGTGATTTACCGAAGTAGGGCAGATATAGCACACGGGGGGTACTGGGTTTTATTTCTAAGCTTCAACAAAACAAAATATCTTTCCTTATTCCAAATTTTTTTTTGTTGTTAGCTCTAATAAACAGGATAGTAAATAAGAGAAGAGGACTTGGAAAACCATTAACTATTGTGGAACTAGTTCTGCCTTTTTTTTCTTTTTTGTTTTTTTTGAGTTTTTCACGCTTTTCACAGGACGTTTAGAAGAAAAGACTTTGTAATTCTTTGGAAAGGGTTGCCTTAAAAAATTAAGTTTTATCACCAAAATTGTATATCTTAAAGGATTATCTTTTTTAAAATCTGAATGTGAACAATAATTGGTTCAGATGGCACAGACACGGCTCATAATCAGAGGCGCATTGTCCATTTTCGTACGACCAATATTTTATTTAAGTACTCGTCAAATTATTTAATTCCTATTTTGTTACCCATTTCATCCAACATGGCTACGCAACGAATTAGGGACAAGGGTTTCGAGTCCCAGGTGGGGTGGGGGTCTCTTAGTAAGCGGTAATCTGGTAGGTTAAGGAAATAAGACGGAGAAATTGGCTTAAGTTGATGACGTATTCTGTCGATTGGAACCTGATATAAGTTATTGATGGGTCGAGGGAAAGGAAACGAACTGGGGACGGGTCTCGCACGAAGCTTTCTGTAGGTCTGGGGACACCCAACATCCTTCGAGCTACAACCGGACCTTTAAATGATGAATTAAAATAAATTAATAATAATGAATAAGTACAAATATAATATAATAATAATAAATAATATATCAATAATGAATAATGATAATAATAATAATAATATATAATAATAATGAAAATTAATATATTAATATAATAATAATAATAATTGAAAATATAATAATATATAATAATATGTATATAATATAATGAATAAATAATAATAATAATAATAATATTAATATAATAATGAATATATAATAATACATAATAATAATAAGTAATAATATAATAATTAATTAATAATTGAATAATAATAATAATAATAATAATAAATAATAGTAGATAGATAGATAGATAGATAGATAGATAGAAGATAGATAGATGAAGATAGATAGATAGATAGATCATATGAATATGAATAATATTATAATAATAAAATAATAATAATAATAATAATAATAATAATCATACTAATAATATATAAATAATAATAATAAGTACTAGTACTTAATTATTAATTTATTAATTTTATTAGTTATATTATTATTATTATATTATTCTATTATTATATTATTATTATTATTATATTATTATTATTATGTATTAATTATTATTATTATTATTTATTTATCCTTTATATCAAAGTCGCTTGATGAACGATTTTTCTTAAGGACTATTCTTGAAAAAAATAGAACAGCCGCTTTCTGAACTTTTAATATCTATATTTTCACCTTGGCAACTTCAGGATTATTCATATAGGCTTTCTATCATGATTGATAAAACAATGCAAGCGGCGGATGTTATGGTAAACTTGAGGCTGCAGACAAGAGTTAAGTAATTATCACACTTCGTTAATTTGACTATAACTAGTCTCTAGCATGGCTGGTCTTAATATAGGCATCTAGAACTTCGTCTCTTTGGACTCTTAGTCAGGGCGAAGATCAATAATGATTTAAAAAAATTCATGCCAATTTATGATTATATTTATTTCCAGAAATAGTCCTTAAGAAAGATCCAATTATGAAGCTATTGATACCTTTAAGGAAAAAATAATAATACATATACAAATGAATGTATAATAAATATAATAATAATAATCATATATATAATAATAATATATATATAATAATAATATAATAAATAATAATAAATAATAATAATATAAAATAATATAATAACATTCTTTTTTTTATTATATTATTAGTTATTATTATTTATTATTATTATTGATTAATTATTTATTAATTATTATTATTATTATTGTTGATTTATTATTATTATTATTATTATTTGTTATTATTATATTATTATTTGTTGATTATTATTATTATTATTATTATTTTATTAATTATATTAATATATGTATTTAATTATGTATTTAAAATAATTTATAGGTTAAAGATTTTTTTATATTCAAAGTTCTTAAATGATTTCCTTTAAATAGGACATAATAGGTAAAAACGAAATCAATATAATTTAAATTGATTAAGTTTTAGATTTTTGAAAAATTTTTTGTTTTTCTTTTATTAGAAAATACTGTAAAATTTGAAACTGTCACGGCACGTGCGTGGGTTCCCATATTTGACCGTAGAAAATATAGTAACAATGGCAACTGCCGTCAAGTCAAAGGTTACAGAGTATGTAGTTTCGTGGCGCTTTAATTTAAAATGTCCCTCAGTTATATAGATGAATTTTATTTATTAGTGCTATTTCTAAATTTAATCTTACTTTTCTTTAAAGATTTGGAATTTTTTTATTTACCTAAAATATTTATTGTGGTTTTCAATAATTTCCGTTTATTATTAATAAGGGTAGACGTAATCAATTTGAATCAATTTTTTGTATACAAAATGTTTTGTCCAAGTCTTCTGTTTCTTCCGCCACTACCTCATCACTTGGTTATCATAGTCTGAGTTTTCTACTTCTGCTCCTGGTAGTTCATTGTTAAAAGAAGGATTTTCTGCCGCTGGTTCCAAGGAAACTACTTGCAACCTTCCTCTGTTCCATTGATGATTTTCTGGTATGTTTCGCATCATTTGATTTTGAAGGTAATTTTCATAGTTTTGTGAGTTATTGGGACGCCTTTGAAAAGGCCTTCCGAAGGGATCTAGGCCGAAATGTCTGTCACGATCAGTAAATCTTACAGGAAGGTTATTGTTTTTAGCTAAAGCGCCAAGGTATCGTTTTATTTTTTGTACTCCATCTGTGTTTAATAAATAATTATTACCTTTGGTGGTTTGTTTATCAAGAGTGATAAAATAATTACCTGTATTCCGTTTTTTCCTATTTTGAGAAAGTTTGCTGTTCTTGTCATCTGTGACATGCTTTTCTAACTCCAACTTATTATCTTCAGCAGGTGTTGCTTCATAATTATTTAAATTACTGTCGTTGCTGACTTTAGCCCTTTTCATGTTTATCAGAGCATCCAAAATTGGATTTTTTTCATTATTTGGGGTTTTCTTTTGGTGTATGAGCGATCCCATATGCCTTTTAAAAGTACTATCATTGATGGCTTTTGCTGGAGATGAAGTAACTTTATGTGGCACATGGACATCTCTTTTTTCATAATTGATTTCGTCTCTTAAAAGAGTTGTAAAGAATCTTTTTTGTTGCTTGCGATTGGGGTTTGTGACTAGATAAGGATTGATTTTAGAAAGTTGGTTTTTTAAGATGATTTTAAGAGACGGTTTCTGTTCTAAACTTGAACTGTCTTTTATATTCTTAATTAAAGAAGCAAAGTAACGTTTGTTTGGAACATTTTCATAACTGTTATTGTAGAAATCAGAAAAACTATCGAGCTCACTTTTGTCACTATAATTTCCTAATAATTGATACACTATTGTGTTATAAGGCTCGCCTTAACACTATCGGCTTATTTTATTTGTGAGGAGGGATTATAAATTAATTCATTAGATATTTCTAATTAAATTTTACCAATTCAGTATAATGAATGAATGTTATACCACCATAATTAATACATATAAATCATATAATATAGAGTTATATTCATTATAATAAATAATAACCTA
Source organism: Trachelipus rathkii (assembly GCA_015478945.1). Lineage (NCBI taxonomy): Eukaryota > Metazoa > Arthropoda > Malacostraca > Isopoda > Trachelipodidae > Trachelipus > Trachelipus rathkii. Next base: position 12,910 of record JABUQX010135644.1, read on the forward strand.
TAAATAGATAATTAAATATAATATCAAAACTTATAAGGTCATAACCTCAACTTTTATTATAAGAGCACTTTATCTACTGAGTATAAATTAAAATATTAAAATTTCTTTAATTGAACAAAATATAACATAATAAAATCAATTCTATAAATTGATTTAATGACTTATTATTTATATTTATTTTTTTTTCTGACCTCACACCTGATCTTATCTCACGACTATAGTTTACTAACAAATCACGTCTATCCTATACCAATAAATTCTGCGAACTACAAAAAGATTTTGATGATGTCATCTTTCTCCACCCGGAGGTATCGCATTAGTTCGTAGATTACTTGGAGATATGGGTAATATGCCTCTTACCGCTAGACTTAGGAGAAACTGCAATTTGTGTCTCAATCTTAACATCATCAGTTCACACTTATCAGATATATTCACACTCGACGCATTCTTTTATTCAGATATATATAAACGGCCTAAAATAATGAATATAAGTTAATTTCATTTCCTAACTTACAATTTACACATATATATATATATAATACAATAATATATTAAATATTCCCAATATCTCAGTGCGATAAGTTAATTTTGTACATATTATATATTACACTATTTAATTATATTTAATATGAACATGCCAACCAAAAAATTATCACTAAAATAATATATTATATTTTTTTATAATTATAAATTTGGATATAGTAAATGATTATTTACTATATGTACTAAATATATATATATATGATGATGCGCAAACTTCAACAAATTCCTAATAGTGTACCTATGACGTATCTGGAAACATGACTCATTCAACATTTACAATATTATATTGTAACTAATATAACACCTTTCAAAAATCCAATAACTATCAATCCCATTACATTATTCGATCACTCATACCGTTCTTAGACATATCAACCGTAGTAAATATAACTCATTACTTAAATATACACCTGCATATGAAATTTTATACTAATTTACTTACTACAACTTTTCATCGCCTCTAACATACATTATCACTATAAATCTATCCTCACTATACTTAAAATGCTCTAAGCCACAAATATACACTAATTACCTTATAGAGTATTCAAATCCAACAAATACTAAATATTTACAACTTATATATTACAATAACTATCTTATACATATTAATATTATATTAGCACATATATATATGTTATAGCAGATTTTCAATAGTAGTTTACTCCAACCTAAACCAATCTACTATATTATATGATTACACCTATATTACATTACTATTATTACAGATTACGATAGAAGCACCATCCCATCATATATTTCAATAATTATTCATATGGACACAATTGCCCTATTCTATTTTCCTGAATTAAACTATCTATGTAAATTAATATGGAAGTATTAATATATATTATATAAAATAATATATTATATAATATATATATAATTACATTAATTAATATATAATTTATAATAGATCTTCTGTTTAAATATATTAAAATTAACTTCTACTATGAATCTTATATTATTAAATTATATATTTATTAATTAATATTAATATATATATAGTGAAATAAAATTATATATATTAGATATATATAATTATAAAATATATATATAAATATATATATATATTAATCATAATATATATATATATATATATATATAATATAATATTTTCATTTATAAAAATATATTATAATTAAAAAAAAATATTAATAGGTTAAAATATTAATAGAATATTATATAATAAAAGGAATATTAATATTCATTTATAAGCTTGATCGGTGGTGTGTCAAATATATTAAGCTATTAAAGTTTAATTCACAAAGAAAACGAAAATAATGTAAACGGACTAAAAAAAGTAAAACGGATGAAAAATACAAGCTCTGCGAACTTTATTGCGGAGACAGATCACGTATAGAATACAAATATTTAGCAAATATACCACAAAGTAACGAGTCCGTTACTCGAAATCCGTTACTGGAGACCTAAAAACTATTAAGAATCCGCGAAATCCGTTTCATTCACATTCAGTTCAGAATCGTAGGTAAGTATAAATAAGAGGAAGTAAGCGGATCGTGCCACCCATCTGTATAAATCATAGAATATACACATTAATTTAACATAAAATTACCCATACTCTCAAAGTAATGCGATATTTACTAATTAGAGCTGTCTAACAGTATACCACTTAGATATATATTAGGTCATAAAATCTAGCCATATTATATCAATAACTATGCTAGTTATAGTAAAAAACTCATATTTGAGGCTATAGTACTATAATAACTCACTTTGATTGTCAAAACTATATATATATTATATATATATAGCATAACATAATTATGTATATATATTAATAATATGAATTAGAGAAATATATACATATAAAATTTTATATAGAAGACAGTTCAATGATAACCAAGAAAAAACATTAACTTTGATGATGATTCAACCTGCGAATACATTGTATATATCAGGGGGAAAGTTGCTCGTCATTGCTATCATATAATTTGCGAATAAATGTAAAAGCGTCGTTCGAAAAAGGACGTGGCATTATTTTTCCACCATTACAAAAACCAAGAAGCATAATGTTACAAATCAATGACGAGGGATAACAACCAAGCCAAACAGATTCCTGCAATGCCAGTTATAACCTCTGTTATAAGAAAAATATGCTAATTTGCTCTAAAAAACCCAACTACCGGAGCCTTGATTTTCCGTTCCACTCTAATCATCCAACTATCAGGCTACTCCGACATAACGAGGCGTACTCGCTTTTAACACCGATCAGAGAACGCAATTGGCTACATAGTCACCACTCTGGCTCCTGAGAAGGAAAAGGGAAGATCTTTGAGTTACGAGAAGGTTGTGTCAGCACCCGATGCATGCTCTCGATATAATAATTTGTATGATGAGATGCGAAACCGGCAGCGTAGTGATGTAAGCTGCACAAATAGGAGTAAAACTTATCGAGCACCAAATTGAAGTACAACCAAATTAACTTAATAAAATCGAATAGGTTTGTGGCCTATACATACGGCAATGAAGCTAGGAGTAACTGATTTGTCGAACATAAAATAGGGGACTAGTGTACATCTCTAATTTTATTGTCGATCAATAAGTGATTAGTCTATTACTTTTTATTCGGCTACAAACATGACAACACATATATTATAGGATATTGAATAGAAACAATTATATATATCGAAATATAAAGAACTTAACTTATCTAATTATAATTTTTATTAGAAGGGCATTCAAATTGAATTGTTGTATAAGGAAGCACGGAAGAGAATTTTAAGATTAGTTTAAGTTACAAGATCAGATAGATCATATAGTTATTAAATAAATTATAAAAATTAATTTATTTTAATAATATTATACTACTATAAATATTATATAGTTAATATAATATAATATTAAATAATAATATAAATAGTATGTATATATATAATATATACATCCATTATAGTTAATAAATAATATTATTATGTATATTAATATATATAATATATATAAATATATATATATAATATTAATAATAAGAATGTATATAAAATATATAGATATTTAGTATTATTAATATTATAAATAAATAATTACATGTGTCCTGGTAGTCCACTTCTATACCTTATTAAATGTTCATTGTGTGAAACTAATTTGATTTAACGTGATAGCTTTAACAACACCTTGCAAAATGTTTAGCTCAAACATATCACATGCCTTATACTAGAATTAGTGTAATGATGCCTGAGTACAATCTCAACTTGGAATAAATTTACATATATATACTGATTTCACCGATACGAGAGAATTGGTTGATATAGAACTAGATTTTAAGAGTCCAATTTAATAATATCTCTCTACTTACGTATAATAATTTTTTGTACACGCGAAAACGTGGGTGATATTACACATGTTGCAAATGTCATTTCCTGGTGCTTTATGGAATAAGAAGATATAATTCTTTATAAATATATTAAATTAAGATTAATATTTGAGCCAATATAATTATTTTTTATGCCTTTAATTACCTTAAATCCAAGGTATATATAAAAAAAATGATTTAACTTTTTTTGTCAATATAACTTCCTGAGGCAAACGGATATATTGATCATTGAAATTTTAAAGAATGCTAGTTTCGAACTACATCCGAGTACATAAATTAATATTGTAACTGTAGAGGTGGCAGTACCAGGTGAATAAGGGGTATTGCTTCATTTGCAAATGAGCGGCTATCTAGGAATGATGATCACTATCGTTAAACTAATTTGCATGACTAAGTCGTATATATTTTTCTGAAATCAAATAATAAATGGACACACCAAACCCTTGGTAAGCCTTATCCATCATTACACTGTCATCGGAGAACTCAGTTTGTATCACATTGAGTAGCCCTCTCGGACTACTACAACATGAATGGAATGTAGCTATGAATGAAATGTAATGTTGGATTAGATTTTATATAATCAATAATCACTTTATAATGAATATTGTCAAATATATAATAAGATATATTTATATATATTATAAAATATCAAACTTAAATTAAAAAAAGATAAATAAATAGATATGGCTATATGGGTAGATTGAAATAATATAAGTTTAACTTTCCTATTATAATATGAAATCTTATATAAATATATATAATAGATATATACAATAATATTAATCAATATATAATACATTTAACAATAAATTATTATAATATAAGATTAAATATAAACTCATAATAATATAATAATCAATAATACTATGATAATAATAATAATAAAAGTAATAATAATAAAATAATAATAATAATACATAATTACATAATAATAATAATAAATAAAATATACATAATAATAATAGATAATAATTAAATAATAATTATTACACACCATAAAAATTAATAATTGGGGTAATAATTTAATAATTAATAATAATATATAATATAATAATTAATAATAATATAAAATAAATAATAATCAATAAATAATAATAATATAATATAATAAATAAATCAAATAATAGATAAATAGCAATAGATAAAATATATGAATATAATATAATAATAAATTAATAATAATAATAATAATTCAGCAGCACAAAATTTATGAATAAGATGAAGTAAAAATAATTCCCTGACGTCATAGATCTACTACAAAGTAAAATAAATATAAAATAAGATTTTAATTAAATAAGATAAATAAAATAAGATAATAAAGAAGATAATAATAAGAAAATATAGAATAAAGCAAATAAAAATAGAAATAAGATTTACAGCAAACATTTTCATAAGAGTGTGAATCTTTCCAGCGTTGAACTCAAACGATGTACTCAAACGATGTACTTAAACGATGTTCTTAAACGATATACTCAAACGATGTACTTAAACGATATACTCAAGATGTACTTATACGATGTGCTTAAACAATGTACTCAAACGATGTACTCAAACGATGTACTTAAACGATGTACTTAAACGATATACTCAAACGATGTACTTAAACGATGTACTTAAACGATATACTCAAACGATGTACTTAAACGATGTACTCAGATTTAATCAAATACTTCTCTATTGATCATTTCTATATGAAATATTGATCGTTCAGTTACCATAATGATTCATTCCGAAATATTCGTTCGCACAAAAACTTGGGGTAATTCCCCCCCTATCAATTATCCTTTCCCTCCTCAATTCTCCACCCCCATAAGATCCAACGGTTATAACAGTAGAAAGAAAAGTATGGAATATTGGGAGATATAATATAATTAGTTATTTAAATTAAGTATTATTATTATATTATAGTTATACTTAATTATATAATATTATATTAATATTATATTATATTATATTATATTAAATTATGTTATATTATATTATATTTTAATTCTATGCATTACTATTTTTATATATTTTTTTTTTAGGATTCTTACTATGTTTATTCTCATAAAATATTTAAAAAAAAAACGACTACAAAAGAATATTAAAATTCTTTTTATTTCTAGAATTATAATAAAAAAAAAGTTAATTAAATAATAATATATGTTAGGAAAGGGGTTTTTTGGGAAGCAGAAAAATCATCCTAATAATTATAGAACAATACTCAGATCACTGGTTGTCTAAACACATAATCAATAATAATAATAATAATACAATAATAATAATAAATAATAAATAATAATAATCATTAATATAATAATAATAATAATAATAATAAGTAATAATAATATAATAATAATAGATAATAATAATAATAATAATAATAATAATAATAATAATAATAATAATAATAATAATAATAATAATAATAATAATAATAATAATAATAATAATAATAATAAAATATAATAAAATAATAAATAAATAATGATTAACATAATGATCAACAAAAATAATATTAATAATAAAATAGAAAATAATAATAATGATGAATAATATAAGAATAATTGTAAAACAATTTCATAATAAAAAATAATGAATAATAATAATAATCAATAACTAATAATAATAATCAATAATAATTAATAATAATAATAATAATCATGAATAATAATGAATAATAATATAATAAATAATAATAATATAATAAATAATAATATAATAATAATAGTAATATATTATTAAATGTTATGTACGTATTTATTATCATTATTTAATATTTTATTATTATTATTATTTGTTATTATTATTACTATATTATTATTATTCATTATTATTATTATAATTATTTATTATTATTATTATTATTATATTATTATTAAATTTCTGTTCTTTACCTTTTGGTACAGCTGGTGAGAAACGCAAAGCGAGAAAGTTTTACAGCAATCATCAGATTGCCAGGGCAAGCAAGGTTTTAAGACAAAATAAATTATTGACCAAAATATCGTGTACCGTAGGTAAATGAAAAGTTGAGCATAGCCAGTTACCCATGAGGGCAGATGAGTTAAAGTAAAAATGATAGACCTGTCGAGATTCTAAGAGTCTTATTCATTATTCCAATTACACACTTCACCTCGTGTTGTTTATCTCACTATGACTCTAGAGAGAATAAACAACACAAGCATCCTTCTCAAAGAAAAAGGATATGGCGCAAAATCGCGCTTTATGGAAGATCTTATAATATACTATATAAGTTAGTAGTGGTATAATATATAAGTATAGATAATATAATAGTATGCTATATATAATATATAATATATATAATAATCATAATATATAATATATATATATTATATAATATAATATAATATTATATTATATAGTTGTATATATATATAGTAATAATAGTAAGTCAACAGTACGGTTCCAAAGGGCAGTGGAAATTTTGAAATAAATTCCCAGCGGTAAAAAAGGGGTCGCTCCTACCCTTCCAGCCGACGAAAAACCGATAGGTTTTTTTCGAAACAAATAAAAAATAAATAAATAATAAATAAAAAATACAGTAGAAAATACAATTGAATATATTAGATAGCAATCGAAGTAAATTAGATTAAGTAATATAAATAAATAAATTAATAAATAAGATAAGAAAAATAAATGAAATAAAATAAATAATTAATTAAATAAGATAAATAATTAACCATAATAAAAAAAAAATAAATAAATACTACAATAAATAGAAAATAAATAAATAAATAAAATATATACGTATACTATATAATATATTTAATGTAACTGTAAGTGGCCCACAAGGCCTTGTACTGCACCGCACAACACCACACCGCTAAGGAGCCGCACCGCAAGTACCGCACCGCAAACCGCACCCTCGCTTAGTACAGGAATAGAGTTTGCTACATGGTATCTCCTTCAAATTTAACAAACCCATAGGGGGTGGACGTAACCTCGTCATAGAAGCGAGGTTACGTGTCCGTGCGCCCCCCCCGAAGGGGGGGCAGCTGGCCCCTAAAAAATAAATTGATCATAGAAGGCCGAAATTTGGATACGAAGAATCGAATACCCGATAGGAATCGATTCTCGAGTCGAAAACGATTCTGCAAGGCATCGTTTTTTAACGCACTCCGACTCCGGCTCCGGCTCTGGCTCCGGCTCAGCCTCTAGCTCCGATATATATCTACATTACGATAGCTTATCATTTGGGGTTACAAATTTGAGGCGGGGTTAGATGGTGAAGTAACCCTCGAGTCGTGCGAGGTTATCGTCCGCACCTGGGTCCACGAAGAGGGGTGGGACCCCACTCCCACCTTAAAAAAATCGAAGTGTTGTATAAGGCTGAAATTGTGTACCGAACCTCGGGAGGTTGGAGTTTCTTAGAAAAGAATGCTAAAGGATCGGAGGAGTTTGCTCCGGCACCGGTGCTGGAGCGACTGCGGTGCCGAGTTAAAAACATCTCGTATAACAACATATTTGTATCTTTATATATGTTTATCTGATGACCTGTAAATCTCGAATATAATGGTTATAAGTCCGTATAGGGTGGCTAGGACCCCCAATGGGGTCCTGACAAAATAAAATACACAGAGTGCAAAACAGAAGGTCGACAGGGAGGGAAAGAAAATAAGAGATGAAGGAAGAATGAGGAAGGAAAGATGGAGAAGGAGTCTGACTCAGAGGAGTAGGATGTTGACAGCGTGCAACCGGTGGCTGGCTCCGTTGCGGTTGCCGATTAACAAGCATTCGCTATAACAAAATGTTAGCGTGTTCTTAATATATGTTATCGAGTCTGTTGATTTCGAAAATAATGGTTTCAAGAGCCATGCAAGAAGAAGTAAAAAATAAATAAAAAATAAATAATCAAATAAATTTTTCTTATTCTTTTTATGTTACTAACGATTTACGTTGTTTAGCTCCATACGCGTTAGTCTAAAGCATAAACTACAAGTAAATCAAACACCAAACCTACACTTCTGTCAACCATGATCTATTGATTTATTGATCTATTGATCTATTGATACTACTTGATTCAGGTCATATTTTTTTACTAAAATAGTCATGTTTTACATACCCTAAAGCAGTAAATCAATAATCAGTAAATCAAACCATACCCCCTACCCCTCTCCTCCCACCATCCTATGATCTTATTGATCTATTGATCTATTGGATCTTTTGATTTAGGTCAATATTTTTACTAAAAAATTGTTATATTTTACATACCCTAGAAGAGTAAATCAGTAAATCAAAGTTAATCAAACCACCCACCCATCTTCCACATCCATGATCTATTGAATCTATTGATCTTATGATGCTATTGATTCAAGTCTATTTGGTTTGTATAACATACACAAAAACTTTTATTTATTTTTGTTTTCTCTTTTCTTAAACATTTTTTTGTTTTTACTAAAACTTTATTCTTTTTTGTTCATTACTTAAAAAAATTTTGGCATTTTACAAAGCCCTAAGGAAGCAGTAAATCAGTAATAGTTATCGCAACACCACCCACCCACCTCCTACCTTCATGATTAATTGAGTCTATTTGAGTCTATTGATCTTTATTGGTCCTGTCTATTGATCTATTGATCTATTGATTCAAGTCATATTTTGTTTACATAAACAAAATTTTAAATTTTATTTTTGTTTTGTTTTTCTTTAAACAATTTTGTTTTTTCACTAAAACTTTTATCTTTAGATTTATAACTTAAAAATTTGCATTTTTTACATACCACTAAAAGCAGTAAATCACTAATCAGTTAATCAAACACCCACTCTTATATCCTGCGTCTAAGCCCGTGCTTTTAACAATGATCTATTGGAATCTATGATATCTTTGATGCGTATTGAATATTCAAGTCATATTATAAGTATCTTTTTGTATAGACATTATAACATGAAAAGAATAAATTCTTTTGCTGTAGTTGCTTGTTTTGACAATGTGCGTTTGGTATTTGCATTTGTTGCAGCTTGTTGATAGTGTTGTTGTTTGACAATGTTGTGTTGTTGTTGTTGAAATGTTGTTGTTGAAATTGTTGTTGTTGTTGAAATTGTTGTTCCCTGGAAGTTGTAGCTGAAATTGTTGTTGTCCTGATGTTTTGAAGTTGTTGTTGTTAAATATATCAAATTCAAGTTAAATGAAAATATACACAACCTTTTTATTTTATAAAACAAAATATATGTTATTTAAATACATTGTAATATTGAAAACTAAAAACAAAAATCATAATCTCATCCTAGCCATTGTACATTATTTACTTTTAAGAGTAATAAAATTAGAAAACGTTCACTTATCCATCACTCATCAACATACTCTCAATCTTTACTATACACAAGATACAAAATATTATTATTATTATTATTATTATTATTATTATTATTATTTATTATATTGAATTATTATTATTATTATTATTATTATTATATTATTATTATTATTATTATTCCACATAGATTTACACACACACCTATAGATCGCGATGCGAATCACTTTCCCGCGGTCTCACAACCTAAACGATTGTGTTTGGGTAAAATTGTACTCTCTACCAAGACACCTATAACATTACAGTAAATCTTGTTACGCAGGACTCAAGTGATAGCCAATCAGAGAACTGCATTGTGCTAGGTCCATCACGGAACATGCCAATGAAATTGCAGAATAGCACGCATTGAATCTTAATAGCTTTTGCGATGTGAAGGGTACGAGTTTACTTACATCTTGTTCCCCTTATGTCCCTTACTTAACTATTCTGTTTTTATCATTTAAATAGTTTTATTTTATTATTATTCATATTATTATTTATTATTATTATTTTATTCATTATTATTATTTATTGTTATATCGATTAATTATTATTATTATTATTATTATTTATTATTATTATTATTATTATTATTATTATTATTATTATTATTATTAATTCATTATGTATGTATTATTAGTGATTATTCGATTATCACTCATTATATCAACTATACTATGTATAATGAAACTACAATCTAACATACACAACACAACACACATCTAACACACACACACACACCACACACTCCACACACGACACATCGACACAACATCACATTACAATAATTATTAGGAACTTTACCTTAATACTTGCCTTGCATGCAAATCGTAACTAACTTACTGATGACAGTAAGTACATACCCAGCGTAAAGAAAGTCAACCTATTCACACTTTTTTCAAACAATATCTTAACATATCAAAATGTTAATTTTACACATTAACACTATCAAGAATTTACGTACATTTCGAAGTATCATTTCGGATAAACATAGCACAAAACGAGTTCTTTATATTCTAAAAAAGGAATATATATTAACACACTCATGGTTTTAAAAAATTAAATAAAAGCTACAAAGTAGCACAAAGAACATAAGTAAATAAAGGACTACGAAAAATAACACAGGCTTAACGCACTAATAAACTGTAACATTAACAAGTTTCACACTTAACAAGTAAAATAACTAATCTTTACAATACAAAACGTACTTTTCATACTTTTATCCAAGCATATCTCTAAACATATAAACGTTAATTTTACAAATGACACAAGTAATATTTAACAACAAAATTTATCACATACCGTTGGTGCTAATTATTGCATACATGACAAGCGAAATAACCTTGCAAACATAACAAACGTGTTATGAATCCAACATAACATTCAATCAGTTTGCAAGATCAAAGCATCACAGTAAAATGGTAAAAGTTTAGCTGATTTTACAGCAGCTAAATCAAGTAAATCAACCATCAGCCCTTTCCCCACCCCTCCCACCACGACCTATTGATCTATTGATGCATTGATTCCATTGTCATTGTCGAAGGTATCATTATCGGATAAGCATACTACATTACTAACTAATTTATAGCTGACGAAGGCACAAAAAATGAAGCAGGACATTACTTAAGCGACTGAATATTTTAACATTAGTAAAGCCCAGACGGGAAACCTGATAAGAATATAATGTACAGACGACAAACACCTAACACACCATATGGGCGAATAAACTACCAAACATTAACAAATTCTGCACTTACAAACACGTCAAGTACCTAAACACAATTCGCGTATCAGTAAACACAGCATAACCTATTTGCACTCTGAAGCTACCTTATTGTCAAGCATAATCTCTAGCAATCAATGTTAATTTACATTGAACATCGCAATAATAACAAAATTTAGCATAGACCCAGTCTAATCACCATAAGCAGAGCAACGAATATATGACTAACGTACAAATTTTTAGCATACAAGCCTTCGTAATACTTGGTAACAAAATTCATCAATTAGGACTCGAACGAACTCGCTAAATACTGCAACAAACAAGCATCAATCTCCCAACGAATAATTCGCAAAGCATAACAAAGTTTGAACGCAACACATAAACATTAGAAATGGAACACATTTTACTGACCTGACATAACATAAAAAATATGTAAGTTCTTGAAATAAAATATCACAGTAGACAGCAGTAATAATATTTAGATGTTTTTTGAAAGCAGTAAGATAGTAAAATCAAAGTAAGTCAAACCACCCATCTCCTGCAGTCCCCTACCCCACTCCGCGACTATGATCCATTGAGACTAAATTATTAAACTTCGGGATGTCTATTATCAGTTTTGCTTTGAACATAACATAAAAGATGAAGTTCTTTTATATACTGACTACGAATATATGCTTACGCACACCGAACAATTTTCGAGCGACGAGCCCCACTAAACGGAGATCACCCCAGAGAGATAGCAGAAGAACCCATCTGTTAGGGGTACCTCCCGAAGGGGGTTAAAAGCGGAGAGTAGAATGGTACAGCGCCGAAACGGGCTGTGCCTGGCTTAGTTAAACCGCATTGAGACACCCCCTTCTGGGGTAACCAATAACGGAATGGGTCTTTCCATGCAGTCTCTCTGGGTGATCTCCGTGTAGTGGGGGCTCGTGCTGAAAATTGTTATGTATTCGAACACCGTCTGTTACGTAAAGCTCAGTATATAAGACTTTATTTTGTATGTTGTATGTTTGGCCAAAATCGATATTCAGAAATATGACTTGAAAAGTCATTAGTATCATATGATCATAGGCGGATGGGTGGTAGGGGGACTGCAGGATGGGTGGTTTGATTTACTGATTTACTGATTGTCCGACAATAGGACAAGAGACGGTTGTTGACATTTGACTGTGATAATTTTATTCAGAATATCAAAGTCTAATAATAACAGTACTTATTTTGTTCCCATTATCATCCGCCATGTTACATACATAATTAATA